>JANSTT010002174.1:0-33450 GCA_026745375.1 Platyura marginata
ATCATCCCCTGAATACTATTTCACAATAAAATCTTTTAATTTTCAAGAGGAAATAATTCGCCTTAGAAAGGGTTAAATATAAATTATCCCTGACCATCACCGACCGTATTATATTTCTGGACAATCCATTGACATTCAATAGATTACACACTGGATTTCTCTCTCTTTCTTCTTTTCTTTTTTTTTACTGTCCATATAATTTTTTCCTTTCATCCCCCCTTCCAACAGATTATCAAAGACGATGGTATGCCATGCCAAATATGCACCACATGTACGCAGGAAGTAAAGAATGCATATGCGTACAAGAAAAAATGCGAAGAAAGTGATAAGAAATTACGAAAATATTTGGCACAAAAAATCACCACCATCAAAATCAAAAACGAAGAGGATCTCGAATACAATTACGAAATAAAACCGGAAATAACACTTGACGAGGATCCACTGAATGAGCATCTATTTCGTAGTTTAAAAAAATATGGCGTAACTGTTCCATCCGATGATGATGGTGATGCTGCCGATCACACGGATAATCCAAAAGATTTGGATTTTGTATGCGATGAGGTAGATGAAGACGATGAACTGGAAGAAAGTGAATTAACGCGAAAGGCGAAAAAGGTCGGCGGTCGATTGTTGTGTCATATATGCAGTAAATCGTTGGCCGATAAGCGAACGCTCAAATTACACATACGGCTGCATACGGGAAAAAATTTGAAAAAGTGTCCAACGTGCGGTAGAGGTTTTTCAAAGAAAAGCCACTTGGAACGGCATATGCAGTCCCATTTGAAGAAAGAATATTCTTGTGATTATTGTGCAGAGAAATTCGATTGTCATCAAAAGAAACGAATCCATTTACTCAGCCATAATGTTAATAAGTAAGTAAGAAGAGGAGTAGTAGCAGTAGTAGTAGTAGTTAGGAGTAAAAATGTTAAACAAAAAAACGTTCAAAAATATATTGTTCCAATTATTTTCCACAGAAAACGCGGCCGACCATCAAAGGAACTGCAAGATTTGAAGGCAAAACATGAAAAGGAACAACTGGCCGTTGTGTACGATTCCTTTTATTGTTTGGGTTCGGAAAATGGCACCAAACAATGCATATGCAAAATATGCGATCATACATTCAGTCGAATATCGAAATTACGCAAACATTTGTCTTGGCATATGGACGATAAACTGTCATTCAATGATATTGATCTAAAAACAAAGAACGATCTATTCGAGAATACAGACATTGATGTTGCCGTCGAATACAATGAAACACTGGTGGAGGCAATTCGCAATCAAATGAAATCAAATCTAAATGACAATCGACTATATCAGATAGTTAGCAAAAATGGATGGGAAATGAGTTTAACCGATTCGGAAACGGATAGTGAAACGGAGGAATTTTTAAATAGCGAATGGAAATCACCAAAACACAATCATACCTGTTCGAAATGTAACAAATCATTTGATCGTATGCACAAAATTATATTCCATATGAAGCACGAACATGAACCGAACGATTTTGAGCATAAATGCGTTCACTGTGATAAGGTCTTTCCTAGCGCTGTTATATTGGCGAAACATTTACGGTCACAGTGTGAGGATAGTTCAAAGAAAATCGATTGTAAAATATGTAAAGTGAAATTTCGATGGCAAAGCAGTTGTGATTCGCACAGTGATATTATGCATTTAAAGGGGCCGCCACGCAGTAGTAATAGCAAGGAGAAAAATAAGGGCAAAGAAAAATCGTTTGTCTGTGATATTTGTTCAAAGAGATTCTTTAGGTCAGAGCATTTAGATAGACATCGTAAAATTCATATGCCAGCGGAGAAGAAATTTTCGTGTGACATGTGCAAAAAGAAATTTAATCGAAAAGATAATCTTAAGTGAGTATATTTGGCCGTTTTCTTTTCTTTTCTTTTTTTTATTGAATGAATTTTAATTTTGTTTCCCCATACATATATAGATCACATATGCGGGTACATAAAGAGGACAAGGATAAAGAGGATGGCGATAAACATTTGTGCGTTTATTGTGGTCGAAGTTTTTCCAATTCATCGAATTTGATTGTTCACATGAGACGGCATACCGGTGAAAAACCTTATAAATGTGATCTCTGTGACAAAGGTATGTTTGACATATTTTTATTTCTAATTAGAATTAGAATTAGATAGTTGTGTATGATGGATGGGTTTGACGAAGCGATTCTACAGAATGAACAACAACAGCCATTTTGTTAAAAGTTATTAAAACATCATTTTGACCACTCTCAGTGGCGTTTTCTTTTAGCCACGTTACTCGGTTGTGTACATGATAACTCAATAATATGTTGAGCTAGAGACTGGAAACATACACTTCATAGCACTCTACCCTAACTATACAAAATTGTTATAAGATGTTTATTTTCTCCAACTAAAAGATAAGTTCGGGAATTTAAAAAGAAAATTAACAAAACCCTCCCCTCTTTACCCATCATTTTGTTTGTGTTTTCTTTACTAAATGATGAGACAGGGATATATAGTTTTGTGGGCTGATTATAAAATTCCCATCGGTTTACGACAATTATAGACTTGGCGTGGTGGCTGCTCGGAATATTACATTTTGTCTTGATCCGAAATTCCGAAATGGAGTATAAAGTGAAGAATGAAACATTTTGTAGTTTAGCTTAGATATTGTTTATTAATTGAACGATTCTGTATATAGAATTTTTAAAAAAAGCTTTTTTTTTTCTTTTTAAGATTATTGGAGCACAATTCACTCCTGATATTGCAATTTATAATTTTTTTTTTTCTTTAATCACTACTCATTTATTAACTACTTAGGTACTAAACATTTAAACTAACGCAAAAATTGGTCGGAGTAGATTTTTTTTTTTTTCAATTTCAAAGTTAAATTTTTAAAAAATAGAATTTTTGTTGAGTAATATTAAATCCGAAATATATATTTTTATTCTTTGTGATTCGTTAAATTTTTTAAGCTTTGATGTGTTTTTAAATTTTAATTTAATATGTAAAATCACAGCGTTTATGTAATGCCTTAAAATATTTTTATTATCAAGTAAGTTCGATGAATTGAGTTAAAAATAAGGCAAAAAGAAAATTCTAGTAAATTTAAAATTATTTTTTTTGTTTTTGTTTTTTTTTTGGGTTGGCAACCCCTTTATTGCAGCTTACGTTTAATGATGAACGGCAAATCTGAACCGCCATTAACGGTGCGTTTCATATTGATGAAAAAAAACAGTTGATGAGCGAAACACTCGGTAAGAACCGAGGGCTGATTGAAAGGTCCTTGGTCGATGTTTTCCAACATCGAGTGGCTCTGGGACGTAGACCCGACCATTCTGAGAGCCTTTCATATTGATCGCTTTTTTGTGGTTATTATTGGAATGTAAATTTTAAGTTAAAAATTAAAGATCAAACAACAAAATATGAACTTCGGAGAATCGTCAATCTTTCTTAGATGGTATTTATATGGAGACACAATCAAAAATGTCTTGCACATCTATAATGGACGGACGAATTTTTTTTTCGAAATATGGAAGCAGATATTTTTTGGCTATCTCGAACAATTTATCTCCAGCACATTTTATTCGACAATATATCTCCAAAGGATATTGTTCCAATGAGTAAAATTTATCTGAAGGATATTTTATTCTAGAATAAATTAACTGATCCATTTTATCCGGCGATAGCTCCTTTGCAGGATTTTTTTTTTAGGATATTTTTTTCTTGGGATAATTATATCTCAAGGTTATTTTATTATCGAAAAATTTATGATTTTATCTCAGGATATCTAAAGATTTGTTTTACCATTTGGATATAATTAGCATTAATTTTTGACCTTACCAATTTACAGGTTTTCCCCGATCATCTGATTTGCAATGTCATCGACGAACGCACACCGGCGAAAAACCATGTCTATGCACAATATGCGGAAAAGGTCCTTAATTCTGCTGACATTTTAGTTGGACAAATTGTGTTCTAAACGGTTTTTTTTTCTCTTCCAAAATTACAGGATTTTCACGCTCAAACAAATTGGTCCGTCATATGCGTATCCATACCGGTGTCCGTCCGTACAAATGTACCTACTGTGATCGTGCATTTACCCAATCGAACGATCTGACACTGCATATACGTCGACATACCGGTGACAAACCATACGTGTGCGGTGTATGCGGTGATCGTTTTATACAAGGCACGGCATTGCAGACACATCGTCGTATGCAGGGTCACTACGAAGAGGTCAATCAACCGACACCATTTGCCAGTATATCGGTCAATAATCCGAATCGATATACGAATGCAAATCGTGTTAATCGAATTGGTGTTATACCAATGGAGCAAATGATAAAACAAGAAGTAAAATCGGTAACATCATCGGTAAATGCATCGCCACAACATCAACAGCAATCGGTACAGCATTCAAATCAGCCGCCGCAGCAGCAGCAACAACATCAACAGCAGCACCAACATCATCATCATCATCATCACCATCATCATCCTCAACAACCACTAACACCAGATGGCAGTACAATTGACAATGATCATGGATCACCATTATCAGTGCAATCAAATACTATTGCACCAAGTTCAACAACCGCTAGACCCATTCCGAATTTTGGCATCCCACCAACGGCATATTTACCAAATGGCAATCCATTTTTAATGCAAAATTTAGAAGTTTCTACAATGTTTTCATTATCGTCGCACTTTAATCAGGGTTACAACTGAGCTGATTTATTTTTAATTTTTCTTTTTTTTTTCTTATTTCTATTATTAATTATTTTATAGTGTTGCTAGTTTTTAAGTTGAATAATAAATGTATATAAGCATATATATCTACATATACATAACTATATCTTAGTAATGTAATAAAATCAATTTAAATTGTAATGAAATATTTCACCAAACATTTCAATTTTTACAATTAACGAACGAATATCTTTCGGATCACGACGACATGTAATTTTACCGGTGACCACATCACCGATTCGTACTACCTTTGGCGTTTTGATATAGAACACAACTTGTTTCCAATGGGTTGACGGTGCCGTTGGCGATGTACTAAATGTGACAGCATTTGGCAACTCGAAAAATGTATCAAAATAACCAACCAACGATGTTAGACGGCCATTTTGTCGTACCATCAAATTGAAATTAAATGCAAAATTACAACAATCCGTTGTGACGGTCATCAAATTAAAATCGGCAATCACATTCGAATCGGTTAAAATGTACTTTTCATTGCATACTTCGATGACCGCCTCGCGCAATACTTCCTTTTGTAAGCAGGACATATCGAATCCGTAGACATTTTCCCAAAATGAAACAACTTCACGGTGTCGCGTTTCATCACCGAATCCAATTAAACTTAGATTGCAGTGATTTGGCATCAGTAGACCATCGGATTTTAGATGATGATCACGGGCATAGATGACACTGTCGAGCATTCCTTCGAATAATAGAAAATAGCCCATCCATTCGGATATGATGATGTCCACTTTGTCGACGGGTATTTCGGTGTCTTCGATGCGGCCCTTCACAAATGTTATGTTGTTGATGTTGTTTTTCCTTAATTGAAACAAAAAAAAAAAAAAACAAAAAATCATTTTAGACCAATTATTTTTATGATCTTGTCTCCTTATAGCAGGGTTAACCAAACTATTGACGGAACCGTCAGAAATTTTTCTAAGGCTTGGATTGGTTTTAAATTTTTGGCTGTGTGTGTGAGGTGATTTGTTTTTTTTTTGTTGAGGAAAAAAGATGGAAACATATGCCCCTAGACTTCAAGCCTTAAGACCCTGAGAGAGCAAAATGTGAATATATTCTTATTTTTTAATGAATAATATAAAATTTGGCCAAAACTGTTGCGCAAACCTCTGGATTTTTTTGGTGTAACCCCAGGCTTCCGCAAAACACTTTTGAAACTACTGCCTTAGAGAAATATTTTGGTTTCGTTGGTGGTCATCATTTTACAGAATAGCACCACCACCCATCCCTAAGTCTGGAAAGAGTTAGGAAGTTCTCTTTGTTTTTTTTTTATTCGTGACCCACTTCAGAGTAACTGCCATTGAGTGTAGATCGACTTCTTGTTCTTCCCATCGGAATTAGAAGAAAACGTCCATTCTAAAGTAAATTTTTCTAACGGCTATATGGATGCTACGATCAACTAAGAATACCCAAAAACAAACTCACTTAGTACTTAGTTAGTTAGTGTGAGAGAGAGGTGGGTACCCTAGAACGCCCGAAGTTTCTTAGGCCTTTTATAGCGGGCCCATTAGACAAACCTCTTTATAAATTTATCTCAATTGACATGACGAGCTCTTTTTTGTGGAACAAAGGAGCACTTGGTGTTGTTTTTACGGAAACCTTACAAATGTTCGTAATTTTAACGTTATTTTTAAGCATTACCATATTTTTAGAGAAATTGTCATTTATTTAGATTGTTTTTAAGTGCAATCCAACCACCACGGCCTCAGATTCAAATTAACATATTAGAGAAAAATGCTTCATGATTCATCTCGTCAGTCTTGAACCCGGGACCTCCTGCTCCAAAAGCAACCACTCAATGTATTGAGCCATTTGGTCGGTTACATTTTGTACTTAAGATTCTTGTGTAAAATACACAAAATAAGTGGTCTAAGTATTCCCCAAAGGGATGATGATAATTTGCTAGACATTAAATGGTCCGCTGAAATATTATCCTAAGTTCGGTGGTTCAATTTTTTTTCAATATTTGACTTTTGAGTCTTCTATTTAAAGTTACAAAACACTTACCTAACAATATCCATTGCCTGATAGATTATATCCGATTGATCTACCGAAATAACTTCACTGGCACCGGCCTTCGACGCAAACATAGACAGAATCGATGTTCCACAACCTAAATCCATGACAATTTTCGCCTTCATCAGATCGCTATTATTTATAATCGCGTCCCGATAACTGTCTGTTCGGACTTTATCCTGAAATTGATACAAAAATGAAATCGAGACAAATTAGTCTAGCAACTAAAAACCGTAAAGAACCAATTCTAACATTTAGCATGTCGTAATGAATTTCATAATGAGCGTACGTACTGAAATATCCCTCATCTTGTTGTACAGATCGGCTACCAACGCCGTTCAGTTTTTTCGTTTTCGTTACGATATCGTCCGTTATTTGATGATCAAACATTTTTTTGAAACTATCCCGTAGCCGATGGATGTCTTCGGCGGCCTGTTCAAGCAGTGCATCTTTTTCTTGTAGCTGAAATTATGGTACGATTACGTTTTAAATTTATCTCACGGATCAAATTCATCGTGATATTTTGGACAGATTATCTCACGGACAATAAATATATTGAGCCTTGCAGAAACCAAATCTAAGTACGTCATTGGCGATCGCTTGTAGTACCCGTTAAAGGAAAGTAAGTAAGAAGCCAAGTTTAACGCATTATATATTAATGCATCGATATATTGATTTTTTTAGTATTTAAATGTTGAAGATAAATTAACCCCTTGGGAGACCATTTTTTTTACATAAATAAAATGCTAAAAATAAATTAGATTTGACATTGAACTGGTGCTTAGATTTGACATAAGTACTAGTTGCTGTTAACTTTCACTCTGTGTATAGGGGTCGAATGGACCCCACCAATAAATTAGATTTGAACTGGCTCCATGAATAAGTACTAGTTGCTGTTAACCTTCACTCTGTGCATATGGGTCAAATGGACCCCACCAATAAATTATATTTGAATTTGAACTGGTTCCATGAATAAGTAATGTTGCTGTTAATTTTCACTCACAGAAAAATAATTATTGAAATACACAGCGGGCGTGGCCCGTCAAGGTTGAGTTTTGTATATCAGACATATTCGGAGCAGAATGTGGATCAAAGATCTTCCGAATATGTTTGGATAAAAAAGATTCTAATTTTCCAAACAGGTTGATTATTGGCAATAATTTTCCACAATGAGGGGGGGAATGTGCAATTATGGAGATTATGGGTTATATCTGGATGAGAATCGTTCCCCAACAAAAATAACCAATTTATAGGAAATTATTCAAATATATAAGATTAGGGTTAAAGGAGCCCCCAACACACTTCCATGAGACTAACATTCAATAATGTTACAAATCAGCCTAATTCCAGCATAATAAACCAACACTTCCTTAACTCCAAGACAAATAGTCAGTGAGATAAATTGTACAATTCCCCTTTGAACGTACTAACCTGTAAATACAGTTCATCGATTAATTGTTTGTCGGGCTTAGTTGTCAGGACATCGTCGGGTCCATCTAAGCTTTCAATGTCTGTTGAATTAATTTCGATTAAAAAAAATCCTTTCGAAATTAAGGAATATCGAAAAAAAAACTTACCAAACATAAGCCATGACTCATATTCAACCGGTTTTAAATATTCCGAATCATCCCAGAAGATTCGTTCGGTTATTTTAAATTCATTTGGATTTGGTTTATTTCTTCGAATGTAGTTGATCATCTAGTAAAAAAAAAACAACAGTCTGGTTAAAATATACTGAACCGAATTGCAGAGAAATAATTTTACTTTTATAAATGAATATTGGTCCATATTGAATTTTGATTTTATCGCACCCAAATCGAAATTATGTTCGGTGATCATGTGATCGATGGCTAGTCGATTTGAATCGGATGGCGTTTTGAGTTCGACACTGCAAAACAAACATTTCGTAATTGATTCTTGTTCTTCCATTTCCATCCATTCTTCATCGTCCGATGAACTTTTTTCGTTTAGATCATCTTCGTGACACAACGTGGGAATATCTGAAATATATTCGGGAAAACTTATAATGGGAATCTATAATGGGTTCTATCAATAATCAAATTATGTATTAATTACAAATGGCAATAAGTTCCCATTCTAAATCATCTAGGCATCCTCTAGATCATTTGGAACATGTCATTCCAAAATTTAAATTAAACTTGAATCCAATAAAAACAAAACAGAAGAGTTGCTATGTGTAATCTTATACTGAAACCGTATTCCTATAGAATTGGTAACCATCAGGCGACCTTTAGCATTCTGTTTGCATCGATTCTGACTACATGTTCAGCATATCTGATTCATTGATTGTAAAACGACTCCAATCCACTCCAACTAGCAGAACGAACCCAAATATTCGTCCAAAAATCTTACGTTTAAATATCTTCATCAATCTCTTCCAGTGAATCCTATCAAAGGGGATGGAGTTGTTTTGTTTTCAAAAATATCCCAGGCGTTTCTTGCCAAGCAGTTGACATGAATGTTTGTAAGCGTTAAAGGGTGTAGTTTGAGCCGGAAAGAAAAAACACGTCTATCAATTCTAAAGAAATTGCAGAGGTTACTTCCTAGTTCTAATCATCTCCGTGACTGTGATATTTCACAATTATGTCCAACCACTTGATTTTGATTGTATTTCCGTTACTGTGGAAAGCGTTCCTTGAAGCACATAGTACCAAACCTAAGAAGTAAACATCAGCCAGATAACAGAGGTCATCTCAAGTTTTATTATTAAAGATATCATTCCTGAGACGCCATATTTATAAATTGATCGATCGCATTTTTAGAATTCTATTTGGAACATCTTCAGGAATTGCTATTTTTATAAATTTTATTTGTTAACCAATTTCAAATTTTTATTTGTTTTTTGTTTTTGTTTTACAGTTCAACATTTTGAGACTCAAGATTACTACTAATATTATTCGCTCTCAAAATCTTCAAAAATGACGTCACTATTACTAAACATAAGTATTCACATTTAAATTTAAAACTACGAGTAAAAAATATTTAACTTCCTAAGAGCCTTGGCAATTGGAGTAATTAATGGTAGGTAAATTGTTTTGTAAATGGCTGCAAATAAACAATCATTATCTACCCATCAAATCGCCTAACAAGCTCAGCGATATCGTTTAAAGATACTATCTGGATTGAATGTTTAAGTAAGATTTCTATCTTAGCTTTATCTGTTAGTTTTTTCTTCATCCAATATGTTTGAATGGTTTTACCCACAATTGACCCCCTTCGCTTGGCATCTTTAATATTATTTGTTCCGTGCAATGCCGAGACGAATCCAAAAGATGCATCTGATTCGGGTAAATGGTGGCCATCGATTAGACAACTAGCATTAATCTTAATGAGTACATCTATTTCGGGAATATCCAATTCTTTTGCAATTCCAGCAATAGCTTCTTTATAGAATACCGCACCAGCCAATGGAGTTATTATGATTTGTCCTGACCTTTCCATAGTATCTTTAGAAAATTTAACAAACAAAATTGTTGACAGTAATTGAGCCCGCCATACGGTTATGCTCATGGTCGTGTCTTCAAATGTACTTTTCACATTTTCGGATAAAACAAAAACTGTATGCCGTACATCAGTATTTGGCACTACATCTGTATTCTTAACGTCAAAATGGAACTTCCATACTTTGGCAACATTTCTTTCATGCTTTTTCAACTTTCCATATTGAGGTCCAATCTCAAATAAATTTTTTTTAGAAAATTCTAATGCCTTAGATGGTACATTGTCGCTCAACACATCTTTAAAATCAACACAATGCTTGGAAAATTGCTCAATCAATTCGTCCAAGTTGATTTCATTGTCGCTGTGAGAACTTCCATCATCCGTGCTGTATAGTTTAATGAAATCTTCAGGTATTACATAATTTTGACGTTCTTGAAACAATGTAAGATATGGCAATGGGGATGGTTGTTCAATCTCACTAATGTGTTCCTCGTTATTGCTCATCTTTTATCAAATTTGGGGCTTTGGGGGCTTTGGGGGCTGGAATTAATATAACGACAATTTTGCTTTAGATAAATGTTCTAAAGTGTTAACACTTTATGTTGATTGTTAATAATATACTTACATTTTATATAATTATTGGAAAAACTAATATTTATTAATATAAATTCAGCAATATTCCGTAATAGGTGTATTCAGTTGCAGTATGAACTCTAATCTGTTCTTTGTTCTAAACTTATAAAGTATTCTATTATTCTAAGTAATAATGAATCTGCCAATTCTAACGATCTTTAAAATTAGTGTTGTCTAACTAAATTTTTTTTTTTTTTCGATATGATTGGTTTAAAAGCAGTACTCACTAATTCATGGGGATTTCTTGTTATATTATATAAAAGAAGTACTAGATTATCGAAATGTAATGCGATCTTATTTTGCGTTATAATATTGACAGCAGCACTGTAGAAGTTAAGTGTGTAAGATTTCCAATTAAAGTTATTTAAAAAACCGCCGATTATAATATACCCGTATGAGTACTTGTTTATTATTTACAACTTTGTCCGTGTATGACAAAATAGCTGTACGATAAATATAATTGGGTAAACTGAATACAAATGATTAAAAACCCTAAAAATGACATAAAATTGATTACAGCGCCATAACGGTATTTCATAAAACTTTTTAGTCTATGAATGAAATCTTCATTTTTTTATTCTCTATCATTTTCATCATATTCATTTTTTCCGTAATCTAAATACTTTTTGAGTAAATGTTTACAATTCCTAATAATTCAATAAAATTGATTGCAGCGCCATAACGCTAGGTCGTACAACTTTTTGATCTATGAAAGAAATCTTCATTTTTGTATTTTCTATAATTGTTGTCATATTCATTTTTTCTACATTTTAACTGCCTTTCGAGTAAATGAATGGTTTATATCAAAATTATGTGAACACTGTACCACAGCCTCCCCTATTTTTTGTCTGATTTCCTCCAAAAAAATAGGGATCTTACTCTAGGACTATATAATAAAGTGTTAAAATTTCAGTTTTCTAGCTTCAGCCGTTCGGCTGGAATCTTGATCACGAACAGACGGACGGACGGACGGACGGACGGACGGACTGACAAACGGACGGACATGCATATTTCGAATTAGAATTTCATGAGAAAGACAATAGTGTTGAAATTATTTTCTACGATGAGTATTAAGGGGCATTACAAACTCCGTACCAAAGTTATAATACCCTTCTATTAACATCATACGTGTATAATTAGAATGTTACCGAATAATTTCAGTTATTCAATTCTTAAAATGACCAACATAACATAATCGATTGTTGAATTTTAAATTTTCGGCCAAATAAACATTTTAATCTTTTACTGCCTAATTGACCTTCTACAGATTATATGCGTACACAAGCCAATTGCATTAGTATTTAAGTAAAACCACATAACGGCACAACTCGTAATTTTATATGGAAAATACAACGGGCTCTTCGGATTAAGTTGGACGGTGAAAGCAATTTATATAATACTACTACTACTACTATACATATATGGAAAATGTTCATATTTCCTTTATATGATTTAGTCTAGTACTTCCATTACTTAATTTGATTGCGCCTGAAAAGTATGATAAAGCAATATTAAGTAGATAAATAAATAAGTAAATAAATAACTGAAATAGTAATAAACCAAGAGGATAGCCGACAAATTAATTAATTAGACCTAAGGATTATTAGTATAATGATAGAGGGAAAAAAGATGAAGTTGATAGAATGAAGTAAAAGACAGGAATTAAGAATATTCACATCAATGTCGATTAAAGGCAAGTACAAGTACGTTAAAATGTCCAAGGCATCTCCCCCCACCCCCCTGAACAACCGAACCGAGTTAACCCCTTAGTTAATGAAATTGCAGGATTTTATTTTAATAATATGTGAAAATGGCGATGGTCAGTGGTAGACTAAGGTTACCGATACTCGTTGGATTCATCAATCAATAGAGAAAAAAATCGACCACAACAAATGTGTGATTTAAGGACGGTGGAATCAAGTTTTACGCCAATCAACGGCCAAATTTTTTTTTGTATTAAATAAATAATTTACGTGAATATTTCGCTCTACCATAATTTAGTCAATTATGCTTTAAGACTACCCAATATAATATAGGGGAGCTATGGTTTAACTCTATATATGGAGATCCAGAGATAAAATTGGACGACAGAGTTCTCTGATTAGGAAAATATGTAAAACACTTTTGACTACAAGTTAGCCACAATGCATCATATAAGGACTTTGAAGTCATGGAAAGAGAATTTATTGATTTTTAGTATGGATTTTTCAAAGCTGAAAAAACGTAGTTGCAAAACGGTTAAGCTTTTAAAGAAAATGTATTTTTTTGGGATAATATATTGGAAAAATTGAAAAAAATACTAAAATAATAAAGACAATATTGATTGAATTAAAAATAAATGAAAAACTTTTCAAACAATCAATGAACCAATTATAGGTCATTGCTCCTATTTACACAATAGACATAACAAAAATATATATTGGGGATTTAATTCAATAGATCTCATTAAAAAAATAGGTCACTTACCATTATCCGACATATTTTAAAGAATTTAAAATTTTACCACAACAAAACACACGTGAAAAACATTTGACGTTTCCCCGCCATATTTTGTTTGCTATAATTTTAGTTATATTTTTTGTTGCTACAAACTTATGGCGTTCAGATAGCAAAGATGAACTGTTTTGATTGGTCTATAAAAAAAATTGAAAAAATTTGAAGGGATTCCGACCGGAATCACAACCAACTTCGCATATATTTCATTCAAATGTCACAAAGGTTGATGCCGAAAAAGCTCTAAATAGCTGTTTATTTGAAATATACCTATACAAAACTAACGGCAATTGGTGTTAAAACAAAAGTGGAAAAAAGTGATCCGTAGGTTTATTGTAATTAATATTGTAGTCTTCTATTAACATTTTACGTCACCAATTAATAGGAAAACAATGTTTAGAAAAAATCCAACCGTAATAGGTGGAAAAGAAAATGTCGCCTCAAACGGTCGACCTTTGGCAATAAATCAAAAAATTGCCGAAGCAAAAATAACGGCGACTAATGCAAATCGAGGGTTAAAAGTTGAGAATTTAAAACCGACGTCAATTACGGCTAGTATTAAACCAGTTGCGGCAACAATTAAATCTTATGAGGCAAAGTCTAATCGAAACAAAGATACTTTGCCGAAACAGACAAATGCTGCCCCCTTGAAACCACCAATACAGACGAATATCGCCCCTTTGCGACCACCAAAACCAAAAGACGGAGATAGCAATAGAAATGGTCATGTAGCTGCATCAACATTGCCAAAATTTGCTGGCCACAAAGAGGTTTGTTGTACGTCATCAACTGCCTCAATAAGTAATGCCAAATCCGATCCGAAGACTGTTACCAATAAAAATTTGACTGATACTAATGCACCGACAACCGATGCAAATGTTAAATCGGAAAAGTCCGAAAATACAAAAGAAGGTTGGTGCTTAACAAACTTTGACATTGGCCGTAAATTGGGCAGCGGCAAATTTGGCTGTGTGTACTTAGCCCGTGAGAAAATGACAAAATTTGTGGTAGCCCTTAAGGTAATGTTCAAAAAACAAATATTCACCAACAATGTAGAACATCAAGTTAGACGCGAAATTGAGATTCAATCTCATTTACGTCATCCGAACATTTTACGTTTATTTGGTTACTTCCATGATTCCACCAGAATTTATCTAATATTGGAATATGCACCGGGTGGCACATTATACAATGAACTGCAGGCACAGCCGAACAAACGATTTGATGAAAAAACGACGGCCGCCTACATTAAGTCATTGGCCGATGCACTTATCTACTTACATGAACGGTGTGTAATCCATCGTGATATTAAGCCCGAAAATTTACTACTCGGCGCCAATAGAGAATTAAAAATTGCCGATTTTGGATGGTCCGTTCATGAGCCAACATCGACACGCACAACAATCTGTGGAACCGTTGACTATTTACCGCCAGAAATGATTTTCGCCCAACCTCATACCAAACATGTTGATCTATGGAGTTTGGGCGTACTGTGCTATGAGCTGTTGGTCGGCAAGGCACCGTTTGTAGCCAATTGCTATGATTCAACATACAAGAAAATTACGACAAACAATTATCAAGTACCGTCATTTGTATCGTGTGCGGCCAGACATTTGATAACGAAACTTTTGGTTGTTGATCCGAAGAAACGATTACCATTGGAGGAGGTGAAAAAGCATCCATGGATTATTGCACATGAATAGTAGAATTTTTAATATAATTTTTCTTTTGTCTTCTTATATTGTACGACATATTGTTGTTTTTTTAATAAATTGATAACGTAATTATTCAAATTCTAAATTATTTTAGCCCATCTCGTTCGGAACCGGTCACCATGAATCATCTTTAAAAGATTTCTGATTGATTGCAGACTCCAATTGGGTTCTGGTTTTGCTACGACCATACTGTTCTCGCTGCATATTTTAGATCAGACATGCTTGACTCTGTAGTGTTCGTAGAACCAAAACAGTTTTCCTAAGTAAACCGCACATTTCATGCCTATCTTGTGAAATTTGGAACGATTAAATTAAGTGTTCGATTGGAATTTGGTGATATTTTAGAGAAAACACCTTCTATCCACCTTTTCAGTGGATTGGTCCGTGCTCTGCTCGTAAACACTCTGGCAATAGTAATTTGTTTAATAGAACTCGTGTCTTCGTGTAACTGGCTGCTTTTAGGGCCCCAAATAATATTTTTCTTCCGAAGATATTCCTCAACTCGTCTCGTATCCGCGCCATATATTATTTTCTACGATTGGTCCACAAATCACTCTATTCTTCTTTCAAAAGTACTAAGTTTATTTTCTAGGCATACTGTTAAGGACCATGTTTCACTTCCATATAATATAACTGGGCGTACTATCATTTTGGCGGTTCAATAGTGCACTTCTGAACAGATGTTTGAGCGCATAGAAACACTTATTCCCTTGGAATTTTTTTGCATATTTATTTCCTCTTCCAAATCGTTCTAACCTTGTCGAAAATCTAGGCATCTAGAATTAATAAATCTACGTCCAATTGTATACTCGTAGTAAAAGCACCGTTTGCAGCTGGCGATTGGTTTCTATCAGAATGTCAATTTAACTAGCGGAATGTTCCAGAAGATTAGATACATTTGTTCCACGATAGAATTTCTCCAAAATTAATTGGAATGTTCTCTCTTCCTATCATTATCGTATCGATTCCAATTCCAGAATCTAAACTCCTTTTATCTGTTAACTTGATTGTTTTCTTCATGTCTGAGAGGTGGTCGATGGTCGCAACAACTACTGCTGAACTAGTTGCTCAAGTTTGCGATACTACACACCACCGAACACCTGTTCAAATCTCCGAGCAATCTCACCACACTAGAAACTGAAGACTTCTGGTTCAGAGATCTGGAGCCGCCTACCCTATAGCTTGAAACAGAGAGAGAGAAAAGAGAGAAATATCGTGGGTCGCCTTGATGCTGTTCCGACTAAGCTACTACAACAACAACAGCAAGAAGATGTATTTAAAATTGTAAGATTTGATTTAAGATTTAAGAAAACCAGTAAAGAAGGAATAATACACCGATTACAATATACTCGTATGAGTACTTGTTCATTATCTATGACTTTGTCCGCGTCTATTTTGTCTATACAACAAAGAAATATTGAGTAAATTGAATATAAATGATTAAAAACCCTAGAAATAACATAAAATTAATTCTAGCGCCATAACGGCTGGTCGTGGAACTTGTTGATCTATGAAAAAAATCTTCATTTTTGTATTCTCTATAATTGTTGTCATATTCATTTTTACCTACACTTCGACTACCTTTCGAGTAAATGAATGTATCAAAATAAGGTTCACACTGTACCACAGTCACCCCTGTTTTTTGTTCGATTTGTTCTAAAAACAATAGAGATCTTACGCTAGAACTACATAATAAACTGTCAAAATTTCAGCTTTCTAGGTTCAGCCATTTAGCCGGAATCTTGATCACAAACAGACGGAGAGACGCGGACGGACATGCATATTTCGACAAACTCCGTACCAAAGTTATAATACCCTTTGATTAACATCATAAAAAGAAAATCCAAAATTACAAAAGAAAAATAAGTTTATTTCTTACAAATACACATACATATAACAAATATACAAAATCAAGCAGGATGGGTACATTAAACTTAACACTAATAAGTAACGTTTAACATAGAAAGTCCTGTTTTTCAAAATTCAATTTAAATTATGAAAGAAATTAACAATTTTTCTGGAATTATTTCTTATTTATATTGTACATAAAAAGAGTTAATTTTCTATGAAGATGAAAACAAAAAGAAAACTTTCCATGTTAAATACTGATTGCTCTTTCCGATTAACGGACATTTTAACATTACTTAAAAAAAAAACCCTTAAACAAATATCGTTATCGGTACCCTAACACAATTTATATTCTACTTAAACACAAGTAATATCAACATTTAAACATAATGCCATAGAAAATATTAATTCTAAGTATAATTATGAGCTTAATAAAATATTAGACCTTAAAAATATGCGCATTAGGCTGGTTTTTTGTTCGTTCAAATAAAAAAAAAATTTTAAAAATTGTCATACATTTGCACAGCTTAGTACATTAATTAATATCGTTCTACTACATTTATTTATTATAAAAAAAAAAAAAACAAAAAATGTACATTCCAGAGATTGCGACATTAAATTTACATTTACCGACCAAACGGCATAGTGATAGAGAGAGGCAAATGGCATTTGGAAGGGTCAAACGTTCGATTGCCGTCTGAAGAGAAATATAAAAGAAAGTATTTTTCTCTAGTACTACGGGATTTTGACTTAGGGCTGAGTGGTTCGGATTTCACTTAAAACTTGTACGTCTCTAGGAGACGTCATTTCAGGGAATAGTTGCTG
Source organism: Platyura marginata (assembly GCA_026745375.1). Taxonomy (NCBI): domain Eukaryota; kingdom Metazoa; phylum Arthropoda; class Insecta; order Diptera; family Keroplatidae; genus Platyura; species Platyura marginata. The sequence goes on from JANSTT010002174.1 coordinate 17,747, forward strand.
AATTAAGTCAATAATATTCCCAACTGAAGTGACGTAACGAAACAAATAGTTAGGCCAAAAGTGGCCTAAGTTATTGAATTGAAATTAACTAGAAGAAGAAGAAGAAGAAGAAGAATTTTACATTTTTTTTTTTGTTTAAGTCTTGTTTTCATTTTTGGTGACCCCGACTATTAGAGTTCAATGTTAAAAAAAAAATTAAATTTACCTACTTCCAGTAAAATGATGGGAAAAAAGTCCCTGTTTCTCAAGACAAAATACAAAATCATTTAAATGGTTTTGTTGTTGTTGTTGTACTAATATTATTTAGGATTTAATTTCACTAATTATAATTTATTTTGTTGTTGTTATTTAATTAATATTAAATTACCATTTGAAAAATTAATAATGAGCTAAAAAGTACAGTTTTCGGCCCCCACTCACATTTTAGTATAATTATTAGCGATTGTGGCGACTATTCTGGTATTTTGAATTATCTAGCCAGTAAATATTCCTAGGCAACCAATAGTTCTACAGTTGTTGTGACCCGTTGGCCGATCCATTTTTTTTTTAAGAAAGTCCCAAATTATTGGTTAGGTTAAGGTGGCATAAATATTTACGTTGAGGTAGATACTCCGGGCACTTTGATCACATCTCACGGGTCCATTATACACATGCAAATGCAGTATAATGGACCCGTAACCGAAAACCTAATAAATGTTATGCCGAAAATCTTAAAGAGTATGAAAAAATAAGTCAACTAATTTTGGAAAAGTTTTTTCTTTGATTTAAATATAATTAAAATCCCTTTTACAGTTTAGCCCAGTAACGGGTTGACCTTTTTAAAGAATGTCAGTATTTCCCTGGGCGCTGCTTCTCCTATCTCCATTGAGGAGGTTAGGCATTGCGTGTTCTCATACGATAAAAGTTCCGTTAGTGTCCTTATTTCCATTTTTCTTAGTTTAAGAACATTTTTTGCCTTCATTTTAGTGAAAGGCACCATTTTATTTTTTGGCTAGCTTAGTGTAGGAGTCGTATTTTCTCCTCCCATCCAGCGATTACTGAGTCAATTGTGTTAATAGGTAGTCCGCAAAATAGCTCATGGTCTATGAAAGCGAATTGCGCCCCTTTCTTAGTTTTTTTTTTAATTCTCTATCATTTTTGTTACGATCATTTTTCACCAATTAAAATATATTTCCAAATAAATGATTAAAAACCCTACAATTAATACAAAAATTGATTGCAACTTTTTGGTCTAATTTTTTTTTTTTTAATATTGGGAACAAAATTAATCAATAGGTCTGCTGTAACGTACATATTTTGATCGTATTTTGTTTTCACATTTCACAAAAAAAAACTCTTAGGAACCAGTCTAATGAGCAAATTGCTTATCGACGAATAAGTTTGTTAAATTAAGTTAAAAATTATTACAAAAAAAAATATCACTTCAAAATTCAACGCAATATTATGACAAAAGATCGTTGCGCACACGGCATGTTAAAAATCGCACCTGAAAAACGTGACGTTCAAAAATCTAGTAGAGATGGAAACACACCTCAAAATCTGATCATTTCAAAATTAACTCAATAACTTGATCTCCGGTTACCTAAGTAGCCATGAACTTTAAGTTCTTTTTGTAATTGGTCCCGTCATCAACATTTAAGAGTAGAACAACAGCACTGGGATGAAATGAAGGAACAATCACAAATTTGCACGAATTTGCAATCATAACAAAAAAAAACGAAATTTTAGAAAGAGGTAAAAACAAAAAAAACCAACCAAACAGTTGGTAGAGATCCTTAACAGTGAATTCCGAACGTGTGGCAGGCAAATGGAGCGCCTAAACGATATAGAGAGATCATAATGACTTCATGGTGTTTTCAATTCACTTATTCGGTGTAGCCATACCTCACCGTTACAGAATTGTCAAATTCTCGTCATATTGTAGCTGGTGTAGGTTAAAATTCTGTGCTGGTGTCAATATGGAAACCGATAAAGAAGAAATAATTTGGCTACACCGATTATAATATACCTGTATGAGTACTTGTTTATTATCGACGATTTTGTCCGTTTCTATTTTGTCAGTACAACAAAAAAATATTGAGCAAATTGAATATAAATGATTAAAAGCTAAAAATTGATTTCAGCGCTATAACGGTAGATCGTGGAAATTTTTGGTCTATCAATGAAATCTTCATTTTTTTATTCTCTATCATTTTTGTCATATGCATTTTTTTCGTAACCCAAATATTATTTGAGTTAATGATTAAAAACCGTAGAAATTAGATAACACCGTTTGGAGCGCCATAACGGTATGTCGTGGAACTCTGTGGTCTATTAATGAAATCTTTATTTTTTCATTCTCTATAATTTTTGTTATATTCATTTTTCCATAATCCGAATATTATTCGAGTAAATGATTAAAAACCCTACATCCTACAAATTACAAAAAATTGATTGCAGCGCCATAACGGTATGTCGTGGAACTTTTTGGTCTATGAATGAAATCTTTATTTTTGTAATTGTTGTCGTATTTATTTTTTTAAACATTACGACTACCTTAGTTCGAGTAAATGAATGGTTTATATCAAAATTAGGTGAATACTGAATACCACAGCCTCCTCTAAATTTCAATTTAGTGGCTACAGCGAGTAAGTGAATTGAAAACACCATCAGTTTATTAGACTATTTAAACAAGGAGGTATAGTACCAACATGAAATTTCGTCAAAAGCACAAAAGATAATGACAATTAGACAATTAGGTACATAAGGAGGTAGATATAGAAGATTAGCGTTTCAGTTATATGCTAAAAGTATGTATACCGTGTAAAGACACCTTCAATAAACATAAAATTGAGTTAAAGGTGAACAAACAAAAAGAAAAATTTAAATGAGAAAATTAGTCAATAAACTATTAGGTAAAAAAATGTACAGACACTATGTTAGGTACTTAGACTAAATGCCGTATTGTACAGGCACACCACACACATAGCAATTAAGAAATTTGTAATTTAATTTTTTTTTAAAAATTCTTTTTGAGAATATTTTCTCAATATGAAATTACTTATTTTTGTGATGTTAATTTCTGACGGCCGGATCCTGTTTCCTGGCCAATGGATTTGAGTATTCATCATCTGAAAAATTATTGTTTTAATGGCATTGTGACCATTTGAAAACTTCGCAAATAAATAAGAATTTTCAAACAAAAATGTTCTAGAATGAAATTAAAAGAAATTTAAAAAAAGCCAGATTTTGAAAAACCTAAAACTCTGCTAAATTAGTAATCTTCGAGTTATTGTTAGTGGTAAAACTCTAATTTACATAAAGAAGAATACAAAAAGGACTCTTCTGTTCAGGACGGAGTTGGACATGGAAGAGACATAATTGTCTTGTTAGACTTGATAGGCATAAAATAGCCGTCAAACGAATGGTGCTTAAAGTAAAGTAAAATCTGTTTCAGGTTACGGTATTGAAACAACCATAATTGGCATGTTGTCTACAAGTGGATTGTTAGCGATTATCGCTCCAGAACACAAAGTTGGTTTCTAACGGGTCTACTATAAGATCCTTGTTTAAGGTCGGAAGGAGGTTGAAGTCAATGGTGAACTGGGTTATCCTGGTCGGAACAGAAGAATGGCAACTAATCGCCTACGAAGAAGATGCTATTCGTACAACGTGTTGAGAAGGTGTTTCAGGTGATTAGCATTAGAATTTTAAAGTGTACTAAGAGCTATGTGAGCATTGTAGAGAGGGCAGCTACAAGGTCGATGCTTATCCGAAAGCGGAGGAGACCGGTAAATTGTGACAATCGAAAGATCCACTAAGAAACTTCTTTACGTCTTCTTCCTGATACTCAGCTTACTTATCTAATTTAGCAATTTCTTTACATCCAAGTCATAATCCAGTCATAAAATGCGAATTAAATCACTCGATTTAAAAAAAAAAAAAAGCACTGCAAAATAACAATTATTGATCATCAACGCACATAAAATAAAATACATTCTTATTAGAACAAATTTTAGAATGCATTAAGAGTGTTCTAATAGTTGGCATTTCAAAATGGACGATAAAGAACGTCAACCGGTATATTAAGAATCGGTATGAATAGAATTAATATACCGGTCATTAATAAAAGAATTCTGTAAGAACGCTATAATATCCATTTTGATTAATAGCATAAAAAACATATTTCTATTAGTCAATATTAATTCTTAATAGGGCCGGCCTGTCATCCTTTTTGTAAAAAATACTAAAAATAATACTAAAACTAAAAATCGCTGAAAAATATGCAAATGTCGAGACTTTGCAAAGATTAAGGCAAAAAATAAATTCCTCTCGATGATAGTTTCGAATTAATTGATAAAATCACATAAACATCGTGTCGCTGGACCTTTCATTTGAGATCGATATCGCCCCTCTAATTTTTTTTACATTTATTTTGCAATCAACATGAATACGAAACCAAATAAGAAGTTTTCAAATGGTAATCAAATATCAATACCAAACAACAACAAAATTGTTCTACTTACCATCTTCTTCTTCCAATTGTTCTTCCATATGCATATCGTCTGGATACGCAGCAACTTTTCCCTGATCAGCATCGATTTCGTTCAGCAGTTTATTGTTGTTTGACAACTTGGAGTCTTTGTGGGAAATTTTCTCATTTGGCTTGGCCAAATTAAGTCTTTTATCATATAAATTGGTGTCTTCTTCGGCCGCATTATTATTGTTACCAACAATTTTATTATCCTCCAACACTTCCTGCAAATGATCTTTGTGACTTCGTTCGTCCATTAGAAAATCGTTATTGTCGTTCACCTCTCGGGCGCCATTTTCCATGTCGTTGATATTTTGGAAATTATTATTGATCGATTTGTCAGCGGGTTTTTTCACAACAATATCATTGACCACATTCGAATAGCGATTATTTTGATTTTCGCTGACGTCATCGTTTTTATTTGGCATAAAATTCTCCGGCACCGGCACTACACCCTCCGGTACAGAACGAATTTTACTTTTGCCGCCACCATTCATTTCCTGTTGTTTACTATTTGCTGCCGTTGTACTTGATACTTTCAGTTTATTGCTTGGTGTTGCTGTTGGCGCCGGCGCATTTAGCAATTTCAATCCACCATTTCCATTGACGTCGGATGTTTTTTTCTCATTAATGGCCGTTGAACTTTTTACCGAATTCATTGGTGGCTCAGCAACAACTTCTTTATCTATTGAATTATCCACTAATGGTTTTGGTATTATCTGAAAATTTTCCACAGAATTAATTATGACGTCCGATTTTACATTGGCGCCGCCCCCAACACCACTACCACCACCACCACCAATACCACCATTATCGGGCATGCGATTAGTATGATTAACAATTTTCATTGGAATTTGATAAAGATTTTCACTTACAGAAATTTGTGCATCAAAATTCTTTTCAATTTCTTGTAACATTGCGTCCGGTTTCATTTGTTGATCCATACCGTCCATATTATCGTCCGGATTCCATGTGCAATGTGCTTTGTATAAATCGATTTGTTTCTCTAATTTATAATTGGCATATTTGAGTTTGATCAATGGTTGTTCGTCGGTATTTGGTGGTTCTTTTTGGGTTTTTTCCAATAGGAAATTTTCATTTTCGAGTTCTTGAATTCTAGCCTTTGGTTAACAAAAACAAAAACAAAAAACAATTATTAATACTCAATTTACGATTGTGGAAACAAAACTGAGGAGCTACGTATCAATTCCAACAACGATTTTGAAAACTTAATGATCGATCAAGACGTAATTACAATTTGCCTATCTTGGCACCATTGTCTACGAAGATGGAGGTAGTAGAACAACGCATACGGGCAACAAATGTTGCATTTGGACAACTCAACAATATCTGGAGATCATCTGATTTGTCAAGAAGAACAAAGCTACGAATATTTACCACAAATGTAAAATCAGTTCTTCTTTATGGTTGCAGAGACACGGCCAGTGTTCTCTAAAATTACACGAAAACTCCAGGTTTTCATTAACATTTACGTCGAATCTCAAAAGTCTTCTGGCCTAATGTGATATCTAACATTGATCTATGGAAATTAATACATTCGAGTTTCAGATAAAAAAAAGAAAATGGTCACGTTCTATACAGACCAGAAAATCCTGCAAGAAAAGCCTTTTTTGGGATTCACAAACCTGGACGACCTAAAAACATATGGAAACAGAGATTGATCCCTTGGCAATAGATCAAAACACTTGGCGACTACTGGTTTCAGCTTGGAGTGTGAATGGTTAAAGGACCGAAAAGAAGAAAGAATAATTTATGACTGTCAAGACATGGTCAGTTGTCAGGACCCAAAGTTAGAGTTTTCTTGGAACATCTGCAGATTTGGACAGATTTTTGGATCTTCACATTGATTTTTGTAACTCACCTTTAAATGGTCGATTTCCTTATCTTTTTCCCGAATGATTTGTGTATTTTGACTGATGATTGATTTTAGTTTTCCCTGTAATCCATTTATTTCTTCTAATTGATGTTTTTTATTTTTGGCACAATCCTCCAACAGATCGTCATGTTGCACGTTCAAGAGTTTATAGTGCTGTTGCAGTGATGTTAATTTTAAATTTGATTCCATTAGTAATTTGTCACGTGTCTCCTTATCCTCTTTGGTTCGCTTTTGTAGTTCATATTTGGTTTGCTGATGATCGGTTCGTTCTGATTTTAGAGACTTTTCGACAACTGAAATGTTTACATTTGAAATATTAAATTGATTTGTAAAACATAAAACTTTTAGTGCTGCAGGTTCTTGCATGAATAATAAACAGAAAACAATTCAGATGGGTATGAGACACGATAATAACTCAATCGACATACTTAAATATAAGATTGAAAACATGAGTTGATATGAAGGATCAGAAAAGATTATTTTTCTCAATAAATCAAGGAAGTCACGTAATAAGCCTTATCGGCGACCTGTATCGTTACAGCGACTAGAAAATTGGGCTTCATTTCTTAAAATGGCTCATTCATCTATGATTTCAATTAAATTGATTTTTTCAGACGATAAAAATCTTTGAAGTTCTCTGTTTCTGTGGTTTTTTCCTCAAACATTAATTATGCATCATTGTCAAAGCCTCAGGAGTACATGGAGATTGTAACTTTTTCAAAATGGGGTCAATTACTTTGGCTCTCCATCAACGGCCATTCTCTATCGACATGTACCCACACCCAAAATCTTAAAAAAAAAAATTGATAAAAAAATATGCAAAACATCTCAATATGTAGATTGTAGATTGTATTGTGTCCAAGTGTTGTAACCGAAAGTTGGGACCTAAAATTTTCTATTGAAGATGGTGGAAGTTGCCATCAATTTGATAAATGATCACGCCACACAACATTCTCTTAAAATTACAAAAAAATTACTTATTATCTGTGAATTTAATGAGTCGTGCTGTTGTTCACATCGCATCTCCAAATGTCTCAGTTCGTCCAATTGTTGCTGTGAATTGTGAAAGATTGCCACAAAACCCATGGTCAAAATCAACACTCCCAAACCAATAAAAAATCGACTACGATTTGCTCGCGCTATTCGCGGCGCCGTCATTGTTCTTTTATTTGATGTTTGCTACTAATTAATTTGCTATAAAACTATACACACAAATTTGTTATTTTACATTAATTATTTATTTATTTTTTCTTATTTTGATCGCAACATTCGAAAAAGTTTTTTTTTTTTTCAAACCAATTTTGACATTAAATTGGACCGCCTTACAAAAAAAAAGGTTTCCCTCCAATTCTTATCCACGGCGTTATTTTGCCCACAAATAGGTGAGCAAACCCGGTTTTTTTCATTTCTCCAACACTTTCCGACAGAGGCGCTACAATCTTCGCAGAAATAGCAAAAACAAAAGAAAGACAGCCATTTTTGTTTTTCTTCATTATATTTTTTATTACAACAGCAATTAATTTCGCAACATAAGACGCGAAACAAAAAATTTACTTAATAAATTGTTAAAAACGGTATGTGAATGAATAAAACACGATCAATTTTGCAAAAACGTGCAGCGCATCAAAAGAAAATGGGTCCACGACGTTGCGCCATCAAAGATTGTCGATCTGTGTCTGGACGCCAAGAGCACCGTGGGGTTACCTTTCACACATTTCCACTAAATCCAATAACCCGCAGTTGTTGGATGAAAAATTGTGCATTTACAAATGATAAAGTTATTACGAAAAGTATTTTGGTATGTTCCAGACATTTTCGTCGGGCCGATTTTCAGCCACTAAAAAATGACAAATATTTCCTGAAACAAGGTGCTGTTCCGACGATTTTTCCATGGGGCACATTACCGTACACTGAACCGGCACTGTCTGTACTGAATCCGGATTTGCTGGCATCTCAATCGGATGCAATGAATTTAATTGAACAATCAGCAACGGATTTAGCAAACAAAACAATTTCAGCTATAAAATCAGAACTTAAGTCACCATTGAAACGTTCGGCCAGTGCCGACGAACCCAAAGGTGCAGAACAACGTAATGTTAAAGTAATGAGAAAATCTTTGGATTCTGTTATCAAAAGTAACAAATCGGAGAAGAAAGTGGCCCAAGTTAGCTATGACCCGGTATCGTTGTTTTTGCCAGGATCTCGTATAGAGGCACAGGATTTCAATGAGGTTTGGCATTTTGCTAAAGTTGTTGAAGTTGATCATGATGAACGTGAAGTTTTGATTCATTTTGAGAAAAATGCAAAAAACAAGAATTCCGGGTAAGTGAACTTCATTTTTTGATTTGTTGATTATTTCTCACTTGTTTCATATTTTAGAATTATCGATGAATGGATTTCGATGAATAGTAGCCGCTTGAGACCTGTGCAAACAGTGAAAAAATCTGTTATCACATATTTGGTTGGTGAAAAGTGTCAGGCAAGATGGAGCGACTCACGTAAATTTCCAGCTACAGTTCAAAAAGTATTGGAAAATAGTAAGTACGATTGGTTATTTTTCAATAGTTTTTAGTGGCAAAGGAATGCGGAATACATTTTGTTTTTATCTGCTGTGATACTCAAGATGTCGATGTTGTCACTTAGTTTATTTCTCTTTTCCAGACAATTACGAAGTACTTTTCGATGATGGCTACGTTAAAATTGTACGTGGCCAACACATGTCAAAATTACGTGCAACCGAGTCCAAAACAATTGGATCTCCAGGTCGTAAATCAATGCCACCGTTGCCCATTCCAAAATTTGATTTAACCAAATTGAATTTACTGCCAGTACCAAAAGATGGAGAATGGTGTTGCAATTGGGTTAATGATACGCCAATTGGAGCCGAAGGTTTTCTCGACGGTCCCGACGGTCACAAACGACCTACCGTGTTAGTGGAAGATTGGCGTTTACCGGCTGGTTGGACAAAACATCTCTATCAACGTTCAAGCGTATCCGGTAAATGGGATGTTGTGTTGGTTGGACCAAATAAAAAACGTTTCCGATCAAAGGCCGATGTTAAAGTTTATTTGGAAGAAATTGGCGAAGCATACAATCCAGATATTTATGATTTTAGTATACACAAAAGACGTGCTAAAGATATTGGTCTGTTTGTCTTTACCGATGAATACAAGAAGTCATTGCAGCAAAAATTGGCATCACAATCGACCACCACCACTGCTGCAACACCAAATGTAGCTCAAACTATCGCAACAGAATCATCGACGACCAAACAACTGTATTCAAGTAGTGTGGGTAGTAGCGAGGATTTATTTTCCGGTTTTTCACCCAATGAATCATCATTTGCCGTTGTGCCATCCGGATCATCACAGAATTTACCAAGTACATCATCGGCCTCAGCTCCACTTGAGGCTGGCTATGTATACGTTGGAGCACTTAAAGTACAAATTGTCAATAATCTATTCCAATGCCCTGATGAATCGTGCAACAAAAATTTTCGAAAAGAAAATCATTTACAAATTCATGTCAAACACTACCACTACGATATGGCTAAACTACTTGGTGTCTGTCCAAATATGACCGATTTGGCATATCTTCGAACAATGGGTCCACCAACTGATGAGCCAACGCCGAAAAATCAAATTCCCAATGCTCAATTCTTTGAGAAAGTCTATCAATCGGAATTGAGTATGAAAACTCATCGCAAATCGATGTCGTCGCCGACGAGTACTGTCAAAATGGAATCGAAAATTCCGGTGATTACAAATGAGCCGAAAAAGGACTCACCATCTTCATTGATTACTGGTGATTTACAAAAATTGCCGGTTGAATCGTCAATTGAAAAAATCGATGCCATTCAAAAGAAACTGTCCTTGATTGCCGAGACACCGAACGATGAGAGCAGCTTTGAGAAAACATTTTTACTGCAAGATTGTATTGGCTATCCGGTTCAACAGATTACGCCAACCGGTTCCAAATCAACCATGTCCAATATGATGGATGCCGAGGCACTTATTCAAACGCACGCAGTAAGTCGTTCGGCAACAAAAAAAGGTCGTCGAAAGGGTGGTTTTCCATCGAAGACAAAACAACAGAAAAATTTCGCAAAACAATTACCGCTACTAAGTGTCGCTGACAGTGGTGATGATCTAATGGACACCGATGAGACGCGTCATTCATTCGGCGGACCCACCGAGCCAACGGTAAAAGGTCAAAAATTAAAATTTCTCCACCAATCCATGTCCGTCGATACGACCATTGACAATACAAGTCAAACAACTGGGAGCAATACGGAGCACAGTAATAGCCCGAAATACATTCATGAAAATGGTGAGGTTATCAAAATTGTACGCATGCGTCAAGAGGAGATTATCAATTGCCTCTGTTCATATGGTGAAGAAGATGGCCTGATGATTCAGTGTGAATTGTGCCTATGTTGGCAACATGGCATTTGTAATGGCATCGAAAAGGAAAGTCAAGTGCCCGACAAATATGTCTGTTTGATATGTCGAAATCCCCGTAAAGGTCGCGACTCCATGAAATATGTTCACGATCAAGATTGGCTATTTGATGGCAAACTACCGGTTGCCAATTATCAAACAAATGGCAATGCATCAAGTAATCCCATACACACAGAACGATTTGATATATTAAAACAGAGTCATACGTTGACCGGTAATTTATTGGAATTGAAGAGATTTATGCATAGCCTAAAGGTTAAGATTCATATTGCGGCGAATAAGGATCATCCGAAAATGTATCTATGGTCAAAGGAATGGGAAAAAAGTCCACAGCGTACCGATGTAACGGGCATTGAACCATTAAAGGTGATGGTGGCTGATGAGATCGATGAGAAATTAGAATCAAAACCGGAAAATGACCTAAAAATCGAAACGGATGACATTGAAATGAAATTGGTGGCAGATGATATTAAAGCCATTGAATCGATAAAATCGGATAATATTTCCGAAATCGATAACGAAATTATGGATAAACAACCATTGGATGAAATCGATGCAAAAATGGAGATTCCGGATGATAAATTGAATGTTGCCGATGGCAATATATTGGCTAGTATTTTGAAGAAAGATGACATGTCAACGGATATGGAAGATAAAGAAAAAACACCCGAACCACAACAACAGCAGCTACAAATGCAATCGATCATCCCACAGCCCGAAGCTGCCATTGATTCGTCCGAATGTCAACAGAGACTTTTGAAACATATTCAGAAACAGCAGACGCTGGCCATGACACGATTGCAGACGATTGAAGCTCATGTTATTGGTAAGTCGTTTTGTTGTTTCTATTCTCACGCTCTTTGTCAAAATTCCTTTTATTTGTATGCGCTATGTGTAAATACAGTAAAACCATCATAAAACGTTCTGCCAAATTTACACAAATGTTCATGATGATTCTCGATGTTGCTCAAATTAATTTGCGGATTCACTGAATTTTCTGTCTATTTGGATCCAGTCACTACTATGAAGTGAATGTGAAGTCGTTTATTTTTCTAAATTTTATAGAAGATTGGTTTTACTGTTATTTACTGACTTTCACTGTTTGGAATTGTAAATAGGAGATTGATGGATGGAATTCTCACCCAAAATTTAATTCTATCTGATCCCAATCTGTGACTAACTGCCCCCCGTACACTTCCTAAAAAAGTGCTTGACTGATCTCTGTACATTGTGGCTGACATCTAAAAGCAGAATCAATTGAGAGCACTACTGTACAATATCAAGTATAAAATTGCATACAACAACAAAAATATTGCATGCAAACATTGGTGGTCGGACAATTTACAAAATTTTGAATTCAACAATTCTCTTACAGCATTAGAGGCAATGGATGAGAAACTGGTATCATCTGAACCAACCGATGGTTATACACGCACCAAACAAACGTTGAACATGCTGCTTGGTGATTTATTAAAGATGCGACAAATTGCCGCTGTCAATAAAGCAGAAGATGATTTTTTGGCATAAACTTTTTAGCATTTCATCCCCCACATCACTCTTATTTGTTATTAATGTAACTGGACAGCTTCGATGTACTTTTTTTGCGATCAATTTTTATTATATTTGAGTTGAATACTGTATATAATGGAGAGAGAGGGAGTTGCATATATGTAGACAGACAATTTTTGTTATTTGAATATTTTGTCAGAGTCTTATTTGGAATAAATTTTCTTTAAATTGATTTCAAGATAGATTTTAGAATTTAAAAATATTTCGACTATTAAAAAATCGGTGATGAATGATTTCGAGATGGAAATAGGTGGAGAGCAAGGCACAACTGAAAAAACTACGGTGAGCAGGATACATAGATAGAATGGTGAAAAATAAGATCAGAAAACGACTTTTGGATTGATAAATGGAAAAAGATCAGTGCAGAAACTCAGAAAAAGATTACCCAGTGGACAAGACATGTGAAGAGACGAATGGAGGCGAGGAATACAGGATGGCAAAACACGACTTGAGCTGTAACGCAGCTAAAGAAGAAGAAGATGAATGATTTCTGTGCGGTTTATTCACATCTATTATTATCTTTGGAGCGGAAGAGAGCAACCCAATTAGAAAACTTCTTGGAAGGCAGACTTAAGACACGCTGGCTGGATAAGGTGGAAAAAGACACAGCTAGACTCGACCTACGAACTTGGAGAACGACTGCTCGTGATATAAGCCAGTGGAGGGGAAAACTTGCGGAGGCCAAGACTCACCGCGGGTTGTTATGCTAATGATGATGATGATGATGATGATTATCTTTGTTATAAGCTCTGAAACTACTTTGCCCAAATTGCCTAACTTACGGGTTAACTATTATATGGAACTTCTTTCATTTTTGGGTCAAAATTCTAGGTGGTCCACCAAACATTCCTTACTTTACTCGATCCGTGGTGCTGATTCAATTTCGATTTATAAGTAAGACTTGAGAGTGTAGATTTTATTTAGACTGAAAATCTCAATTTTTAACTTGAATGATGGCCGAATATGTTCGGTTTACAAAGGCGACAGAAAAATCTAAATCTATATCTATATCTAACACAGAACTATAAGTAGTAAAGTTAATTTTAAGATCTAAAAATATTTTTATCATAAATAATTTACGTGCACACTTTTGAAATGTAATTGTAGAATTGTTTGTTAATTTGTAATGTAGGAAATGAGTAAAATTCCAGAACTTAATGAGTTGCAGAATTACAAAAAAATCTCATTGAATCATTATCTGTAATTTTCTGCCTTATTTCCTGTTATCACAGTACGACCTCGATGATTAGCTTCAAGGTTGGTTTTGTTTATAATTCACATTAATTTATGATAACACTAATTTGTAGTGAATACAATGAATAGGGGTCAATTATCAAAAGGTTATTAACTACTAAACTGCGTATTTTTTCTTTCCACTAAAAAATAAGTGGTGGAAATTTCAAAAATGCTAAATGGGAAGCTGTGTCCACCTATTTTTTATATAAACCATTTATTTATATAACATTACAACAATTATAAAGAATACAAAAATGATTCATAGACCAAAAAGTTTCACGATATACCGTTATGGCGCTGTAATCACTTTTATGTAATTTGTAGGGTTTTTAATCATTTACTCGAAAAATATTCGAATTACGGAAAAAATTAATATAACAAAAATAATAGAGAATGAAAAAATACAGATTTCATTAATAGACTAAAAAGTTCCACGACATACCGTTATGGCGCTGCAATCAATTTTATGTTATTTCTTGAACTTTAATCATTTACTCGAAAAATATTTGGTTTACGGAAAAAATGAATGAAAATAAAAAAATTAAGATTTAATTTATAGAGCAAAAAGTTTCACGACCAACCGTTATGGCGCTATAATCAATTTTGTTATTTCTAGGGTTTTTAATCATTTGTATTCAATTTACCCATTTATATTTATTGTACAGACAAAATAGGCGCGGAAAAAGTCATAGATATTGAACAAGTACTCATACGGTTATATTATAATCGATGTAGCAAATTATTCCTTCTTTACTGGTCTTGTAACCAGTGGCGAAGCATGAGAATTATTGACCCCATCATTATGAGACTATTTTTTTTAAAAAAACTTAAACATTTCAGGTTCAAAATGTATGGATCTTAAAGGGTTAACTTTTTCCCAAAAATTTATCTAATATTAAGAAAGTTCAAAATTGTGTCACTTTTAAAGTAATCACCAAAGAAACGGTCAAGATGTTTGATGCGTCACAAATTTTATTTCGGTTTCTGTCATCAAAATGACGTAAGTTTTTTTTAAAAAATAGTCTCATAATGATGGGATCAATAATTCTCATGCTTCGCAACTGCTTGTAACGAACATTTCAATAGAAAAGAATTTGATGTATAGTAGGAGCGAGGTGGTTTCGTTCCATTTTTAACTATAATTTGTTCATCCAATTTTTAATTTTTGTCTTGAATTGTTTTTATTTTAATTGATCCAGCTGATCTATGCGAATAAATTTTTTTGACTTACATATTTCTCTATTTTTAGTGCATTTAATGAGCGTCATTATAGAACATTGAATTGATTCGTAATTCGTATCGAATATTATTTGATTAGAAAAGTATTTCTATACATACAGAATTATTGTAAATATTCGTTTTAAATTTCAATCACATCATAATTCCACTTATGAGTGGCAAGGTACATAAAATGTCTACTAATATCCAATTCAAACATCCTACACGTCTCTAGAATTATATATGTACATATATTGATTATGCATGCAACTCGAAAGGATTATCTGAATATTTATTTATTATTTATAAATGCATATGTGAATATATTGGGATATGAGAGTATGTGTGTGACAGGGCAATACAAGTAGTCATTATCATCATCTCTTGTATAACAAATGTTCAATATGTTTCAAACCTGAATATTAAATAGGCACAACTAGCTGTTGAATGGGATTGCATGAATAAATTCGTTGTTTTTATCTATTTTTAATTTCCATTTTCCTGTATATAGAGAGAAGCACATTTTTCGATGCTAACCCAATACCAATTATGTTCCGTTTGTTTATTTGTTTTGTGGTGAGTGTTGAATATTTAACTACTGGTTTTGGGGTACCCTCTTAATTAGAATCTTTTATGTTTTTTTTTTTTTAATTGAAAATCTCAAAACGGCTATTCGATAATAAACGCTCTCTAATGCCTATACTAAATAGAATCAAATGTCGACAACAATATTAATCATCATCATCATCAGGCCGTTTGTCGTTCCACGAGGGAGCATAGGCCATCCACAAAAAGCCGCCATCGCGTTCTG
>JANSTT010002185.1:0-33443 GCA_026745375.1 Platyura marginata
TGGTATTGTGAATGAAATGTTCCATTCTGTATAGAAAAACATTGTACACGACCATTCTCTCTGTCCGCCACACATATATATATAGAATATAGGAATTCAAATGAATTAATCAATAATGTTGTCAACTTTACCCTCTGCAAGAATTTAAATCAAGTTTCTTTGACGCTGTCAACCTTTTTTCGTCAATTTCTATCACGGATATCAAATCAATCTTTCCAGAAAAAAAGAAAAAAAAATTACAAATCGAAATCAACAACCATCCCTCCCTCCCTTATGTATACATAAAATCGTCTATATGCCTAAATGTAAACTAATGTCAACTAGTATAATATCATATACATACATATGTATCATACATACATGCATACATACATACATACATACATTGCTGATGCTTCTGATTTTTGAATCAATTATTTTGCAGCATCTACGGTACATTTCTATCTATCTATCTATATGTAATCTATGTATGTATGTCTGTATGTATATATGTATGTATGAATATGAATGTAATGTGCCACCCAGTACAGTATTGCACAAAATGAAAACCAATAAAAGTGAAAAGTGACAATTTAAAGTTCGTTTAATTTAAACCGAGGAAACTTGTCCCTGTCGAAAGTTTTGATATCAGTTGTGACAGATTTCCTCATTAGAGGAGCTGTGCGGCAAAAAGTTTTCTTGCCAATATTGTCAAACTTAGTAGATATTGATTTTGTGTATGGCGTACCTACCACCTACCTGTTTTTCTTTGCTATATTCAATTCAAAAACGTATTTGGTGTGGAAAACTTTTTTTTTTTAAGTGAGTATAGTTTTGAATATAAATACAAAAAGAAAATGACAAATTCAGCTAAATCCTGATTACACTACGTGAAAAGTCATCCATTTAAACCTTACAAGACGTGCAATGCGACAATTTTACTGCATATTGACAGGAAAGTAGAAAGTTTTGGATATGAGAAAAGTTCTTTGTAGGTACATAAATATGTTGGAAATACCGAAAGAAAAACGCGGTTAGTTATAGTTCTCTCAACAGTATCTGGGAACTCAAATTAAGTAATTCGTTAAATTGTTAGTCATTAATATGAGAGAAAATGGAAAATTAGTGAAGACCGTTTTTTAATAACGTAATTCAATTTATAAATTTCTTAATATTAAAAATATGATTTTAAAACTTTGTATTCTTATATTATTTTAAATTTCCACAATTTTTTGTCAAATAAAATTTTTAGAAAAACTTAACCCATTAAGGTCCATACATTTTAAATATAAAAGGTTTAACCAAAAAAAAAAAAATTAAAATTCAACTAAGTTTGTTCGGGGAAGACATTCTTTATGTTTTTTTTAAGTGAATTAACATGTTTTTAAAAGTTAACCCTTTAAAGGCACCGTTTGGACCTAAAAGGATTAACGTTTTCTAAAAATCAAAAAAATTACGAATTTATTTGCAATTACATTCTGAGAAAGATGAGCAGTTTTTTTTAGAAAATTTTGGTTAACCCTTTCACGTACAAAATGTATAGATCTTAAAGGGTTAAATTTTTTCAAAAAATTTATTTGACAAAAAATGGTGGAAATTTAAAATAATACAAAAATAAATACAAAGTCCATACATTTTTGGTTAATTAATTATTTAGCTGATCCGATCAGATGAAATTTGCCAGTTTTTATTTTTAATCGCGCAAATTTCTACGGGTTCAATTCAGGTTATTGTGCCTGTCGTTGCATGACCTGAAAGTGCATAGTTGACATTCCAATTTAAACATAACATAACATGCTATCCGGAAAACACTCCAGACTCAATAATTTTATTGAATTTTGAAAATAAGAAAAATCTCAAAATGCCATACGCAGCGATATATAACATAAATAAATTATGCATACCTGCTGTTAAATAATTGCATTAAAGCACCAATATAATTACAATTTTCTAATTAAAAATATAATCATCGCATGGAGCTAAGTATGTACGTACTGTTTATGTACATATGTATATGTATGTATCTATGTTTTTATATTGTAATCTCTCATTTTTGCACCGCAATATTAAAGTTTCATTAATTCTACAGCATTTTTTTATTTATAGATACAAATACAACCACAACTAGAATTATACAGGTATGTATGTATGTATTTGTATAATATGTAGATCCTTCAAAAGCTCAATTGAAATACTTTTCTATATATTATATGTATATAGGATGTATATATATATGTATGTATATGTATGTTACACCTTTCCTATATATATATATATATATGTATATGTCAAAAACCTATTTAAAATCAATTTACGGAGGCTTAAATTAAAGAAGGATTTTATGTTATATACTTTAAGATGTTCTTTTTCTGGAGTATAAGAAGGAGGTACGTATAGTCGTATAAGCGGAAGGATATCAACGTCAGTTTTTTTTATTTGTTATTTTTAATTTAATTTTTTGGCTTAGTCTTTTCGATTAAAATAGCAAGCATTATTTAAGATTACTAAAAAAAAAATGTTGTGTCTATTATTACTTATTAAAATCAGAGTCGTGACTTGACGATTTTTTTAATGCCGAAATCCTATAAGTTGACGTTTCGAAATGCCGGAGACAATTTACATCCTTTTGCCGCGTGACATTGTTAAATTATATTTATTACGATGTGTGTTTATTTGTAATTTATTATTCGATTATCGATCTGTCTCCAGATGGGGGGGAGATGCAAGATTTTGTGTTAGATTTTACTATTATTTTCTATTAGGAGATTTATTATTTTTTAAGTTCCACACTGTAAACCAGATCTTTTAACCATAAGCGTTAAACTGAAACTAGGTAGCATTATTCAGTTGGACTTTGAGTATCTTTTAACTGCAGGTTCTGTTCCCCGATTCTGGTTCAATCAAATATTTTCTCACTATGCTAATTCCATATATAGTGAGAAAATATCTCATCGAACCCTGAATCAGGGTAATGATATTAACCATATCCCACCAATCTCTAGTTATGAATGATCAAGTACACCCGTCCCTCGATTTGCACGGCACTTGATTTTACTCAATACTTAAGCCAAATACTTAAAATATTAATTGGTGGGACGAGTCTTCTATATAGGACTATATTTCTGGTGGGTTTGCTTTTCGCATTCTGCTCTATAAAGATTGTCCATAATTCGATGCACCTCTTAGATTGGGATATCGTGCGCTAGTATTTTTTAATTTTAATTTTTTATTACTACTTAAGAGCCATTTTTATCATTCATCGCCAATTCATCGGCTCTTCTTAAAAAAATCATTCTTTGTTAGTCATTGTCACCAATTGGAACTCACTTTCGACTCTGATTAGACGCTGAGAAAAACTATGTAAGGTCATCGTAAGGTAGTGCTTCGGGTTAAGTATACTTTTGCAATGGCGGACGTTGGTGTTTGCTGGGAGCAATGACGTAGTCGTATTTGACAGTTTTCTTTCTACATAAATTCTCTTCTGAAATATTCTATTCGGTTTTTTCTCATTTTTTTTGTTGTTGTTTTGTTTTCATTATTCTTTTTTCTGCTATTCTTTTGCTATTATGCTACAGTGACATTTTGTCCGTTAATACGCCATATCCGCCAATTCCGATAAACTTAATGCAGTTATGCGAAACTTAAAGCATTAATTTTGTGTACAAAAAAAAAATTAAGTAATTAAGTAATAGTTTTACCAGCAGACTCAAAACCAAGTGGAATTTCAAAAATTAACCGCATAAACGATAATTTTACACTTAGCTCTATCCACGTAAATGATGGCGCTACTTAATTAAATAATTAAAAGTAAAGCTTTTACCGTATCTTAAACAAATTTTACGCCTAATAAAGCTACATTAGAAGATTTTCTCTTTAATTAGCCAAAACCAACCCTTTTCTAGACAAAACCATTAATTTAATCTGTGCCTTTAAACCACATCTACAATAATACACAACTAACTATTACGCATGATGTAATTATGTTTTGCATTAACAAGGTTCTTACAAGATAAACCAATTTAAGCTAAATTGCTTTTAAATATTTTAGTAAATGTATAGTGTAATTAGTCTACTAAACGTTCGAGGTTAAATTAACAACAAAACCTACCAACCCAATGGATTTTGTTTTTTTTTTTGTTTTTTTTGTGTTTTTTGTTTTTATTTAAATTTCATATAAAGCTGACGTTAAACATTTTAATTACAATTAAACAAATATATCGTTATTACATATGTATGTGTACTAGTAGCATGTCTGTCCACAAAAGTGACCGTTTCAATTATTTTTGTAAAACCTTTTTATAGGGTTAAATTGTAAAATGTATTTTTGGTCGATTAAAATAGATGAGATAAAAATAATTAAAACATTTTATACCGCGTATTTCCCCCTCACCCCCCCCAATCAACTCTATAGTCACCTACACTGTACCTACCTACGTAAATATTAACATACATACCACCAATAGTATATAATAGCCACATGGCAATAATGGTGTAGGTATGTGTCAATATATCATGATTGTAATTATACAGGAAAATGCAAATGCAGCAATGGAATCGAACAAACATTTATGGTAAGTACATAAAAATAAAAATTTGAATAAAACCCTAATTGAAATTATTTGCGATATAACCAAAAGCTGTATGGTATGTATTGTATAAGTATATAAAGAGGCTGACTGGATGGGTCCACTGACGATAAACTTTTCTTGTAAGGAGTGAGTGTGCACATGGAGTTTACACCACACCAAACTAAAAACAACAACAACAACAACAAAAACAAACAATTCCCTAGATACACTGTCTGTAGCTGGTTGACTTCGGGTCAAATTAATTTTAAAGTATTTGGTCCCCTTCAACCAGCTGTAACCAGTGATTGAAAACAACGGTACCAATAAACATTGTTTAATTTACATATAATTTACAAATAGTCGCTAAATTTATACATGTAGTTTATGTATTTTACATATTGACTGCATATACACAATGATTTAATTAACTTTTTTCAATTTGTAATCCTTTAGGCTCATTTCAAATACATATTCATCGTTTTCAATGATCTCTATACTGTAGAATGTGAACTAAGAAACTCCTGGAGCGCTAACAGGATCTATGTAGCCACTATGTAGCGACTAAAAACTGGACGATGTATGCTTTATGTATGTAGAGGTGCCCAGAAATAATAAAAATAATAATTTTTTTAATAAAATATATTTAAAGAATTAAAAAAACAGAATTCCAACAATCTCCCATTTATTCCAATAATCTCCCATTAAAAACTTAAAAATCCGTCTTTTGTTTTGCATGCGTTAATTTCAGTTGTAGATCAACAAGAAACAACAACATTTCAGGTAAAGATCTACAAGATTCATCAATATTGAAAACCTGATAGCGCCAATGAAATGGACGTCTCTGGAAATCCCCAAATCCTAATTTTCATAAAAATATCTCAAGAAATACAAATTTAAAAAAAAATCTTAATTGAAAACGGTTTATGCAGCGCCATCTTTGGGTTGAGTTACCTGCTGCAACTTATGAACTCCTGATCCAAGTATTGTTGATTAAGACATTTTTTCGTCATTTTCGTAGGACGACGTTTGGCAAAAAAAAATTTTTTTTTCGTCTAAAGACGCCCCACGAAAATGAGAAAAAAAAATGTCTACTTTGAAATATTCTTGGATCAGGAGTTCATCAATGTCAACAGGTAACTCAACTCAGAGATGGCGCCTGCATGTTCCGTTTTGAAATAAGATTTTGGAAAATCCTTATTAATCGAGATATTTTCATGAAAATTGGTATTGGGGGGTTTTCAGGGAGGCCCGTTCTAATGGCGTTTTCAGTTTTTCGATATTCCATCATTAAAAGAAATTTAAAAAAATCGATTTCAAAACATGCAGCGCCATCTCTGAGTTGAGTTACCTGCTGCAACTTATGAATTCCTGATCCAAGTATTTTAATTTTTTCGATTTAGACATTTTTTTTTCGTCTTTTGGTGGGGCGTCGTCTGACAAAAAAAATGAATTCAATTCAATTAACAGAGACATTCGAACAATTGAATTGATTTGATGAGAATGTCATTATTTCTTCGATGGCAGTCTTCATCACTCTGTGCGCGCGCTGCTACGTATATGAATTTATTAAAATGATTAAAGTTAAAAACATAATTGGTAAATTTAAATTAATTAACTTAATGATGGTAAAGTTTTAGTTATTAAAATTAAATGGTAAAGCCCTCACGTGTACCTACACCTATACTGTATACAGGTAATTACGATCAAAATAAACAAATTATGTAGTTACAACTGAAGCACACTGAAGTGATGTGTTTACGCAGAGGGGGCGGGTTGGGAACAGAAAAAAAAACATTAAACCTCATTCAATCAACAAAATGATTTCATAAAACTGCACTATAAAAATGAAGTAAAGAGGAGTTGCTCGTAAAAGGGAGAGAAAAGTGTTGAATAAAATTTATGTATGAAACGTATTAGGATGTTAAAGGTCTTTTCATCATCCATTTAAAATGACATAAAAATTCTAACAGACGACAATGACAGCAACATTACATGGGTTTCCTGTTGTGGTAAATTGCATGGGATGGACAAATTTATACATTTTATGAGATTTTTCTTTTTGTGTTGTCAGGGAGCTTTAGTATAAGTATAGTGCAATTTAATTGTGTACATATACTACGTACTCGTACATACATATAGTGAGGATATTATTCGTATAGGGATTCTTTTTTAATGAGTAATTATCTAGAACCATGTGTGTGGTTTTAATGAAAATCCCTTTAATATAAAACTGAGTAATTATACCCCGTTAATTGCTTAAACAAGGCTACTAAATCATCTGTGAAGCTTTCATATCCGCTGATTTACGTTGGTGAGTATATGATTTTCGTGAATTTAAAATATTCAACAGAAAACTACGATATTTAATAATTTTTTGAAATTGTTTGTCTGTAAGTTAAGTCTGCGTAGCAAATAGCAATATTGCTATTGATAGCATAACTTTATTTGTATATAAAATTTCTTCATTTGCATAAGTAGGTTTGCGATTTTTTTTTTAAAAAATATTTTGAAAACCAATAAACTAAACATCACAATATGGATGTTGTTTTAGCACACTTTGAGCCTTTAACGTGTATTGTAATTCCTTAAAGTGTGTACTTACGAAATAGCAACTATTGCTATCTTAAAAATGTTTATCCGCGCAAACTTAACAACCAAAAATGACCTACACAAATCAGTAGTTTACCTACTAAAATTCAATCAATACCAAAAAAAAATGGTTATCAAAATTTTGTTGGGTTTACACAGAGCCACTATCCGTCAAGTCATTCAATTGTATGAGAAAAACTGTAAATATTAATAGCAAAATAGAGAAAAAGCTTTGGTGTAAAACCCATTTTTCCAAATGTCCATTCCAAAACCATTCTTCCAATAAGGCAAAGTAGTAGATAATTTTTTTTTTTTTTTGTAGAATATTAGTTAAGGGGTGTTAGGGGTAAGTAAAATAATTTTAAAATTGCACTTGTCCAACCCAAAAAACAGGCCGGGCACCTTATTGTCGACCAATTCTTCCTATACAAATATAGGCAATTTTTCAAAAATTAAATAATAGCAGAAATATTTTCGAGTTTCTATAGATGAATACGAATACTTTTGGAAAAGACGTAAAAGTCATTTCCTAAAAGAAGAAAATTTCAATTTCTATTAATTAAGATGAAGATCGTTAAAATCTTTATACTAATCTTAAATCTTACTTTAACTAAAACTATCCGATAGTAGATAATGATGGTGCCCGCAATGTATGGAAGCTCGGAGCAAGACGGTATGACGTCACGAGATTTCAGAAGCTTTGCAAGCCTATTAATGACAGTTTTTATTTTACATGTACAGATACTGATCTGCTTACAGGAACAGATACTGATCTGCTTACAGGTACAGATACTGATCTGCTTACAGGTACAGATACTGATGTGATAAAAAAAGGCTGTCAATAAACTTCCAAAGCTCCCGAAATCTTGAAACGTCACACCGCCTTGCTCCGAGCTCCCATACATTACGGACACCATCATTATCTACTTCCGATGATTATAACATTTTTCGAAAAATTGTGATTACGACATAATCGAATCTATATTGATGTAATGTACCTACTATAGAACTATAGAATAGGTATAAAAAGTAACATACCAGACATAAATTCTATTTTCTCCTTCTTTTAACCGATAAACATTTTTACAACTCAAAATAAACTTTTTTTTTATTCTCCTACTATATCATCCTTATCCAATATAAAAAAAGAAAAACTTAATGTAACCTCAATAAACTTAAAAGGTCATTAATTTTGTAAATCACTTTCTATTACCTTGTTATGTATTTCTTTATCTTTTTTTTGCTTTTCTTTTTTTCTTTTTGTTGTTGTCCATTTTAGCCCTTAACCTAATCCTCTGAAATTGCTTTTAAAAAAGTCACCTCATATTTCCTGGCATTATTTTACGCTGCACAACCCTTCTGTGGTTTTCGTGTATTTACAAAGGTTGTCTTATGACAATTGGGTAAAGCTACTGAATGGGTTTGAATGTCGTTTAAACCAAAATAAGACGAAGCATTGAACGTGCTTTGGATATTATACATGAAAATTGGAAAGGGAAGCACCAATACATTTGTATATATATATATATATATATATACATACATGTATGTATGGATATGTTTATGTAAATTGTATAAATATGTATGTAGAAATATAGCCAATCAATATTCTTTTTGCTTTTTCCCCATAAACAACATTTTGATAAAGGTTAGAAGTATTAATTATGTGTCTGCAATTTTTTGAATGCTGTTCTTATAAACAAGTCTGTTTATTTTTTTATTTATTCTTCAGACTACTATATAGACAATACAAATGACGTAAACGTTGATAGGTATTACTATATATAGAATTTATACCGGACACTAGACAATCAGCAGCGCCACAATACTAGAAGTAAAAATGTATGTAGATTTCTTAGCGACAAACTCTCATCCTAACTTTTACTTAGTGGCGGCTCGTGAGAATTATTGATCCTCATTATCGTCTGAATATTTAAAAAAGAAAAACTTACGTTATATAATATTAAATTTGTAGCATTTTTTGCGAAATAAAGTTTTTGCAAAAAGTTAACCCTTTAAGGTCCATATATTATATGAAATGGCAAATTTGTTCAGGAAGGCATTTTTTTTTTGTGTTTGATACATAAACGAATTTTTAAAAGTTTACCCTTTTAAGACACCGTTTGGACATAAAAGGGTAACGTTTTCTAAAAATTAAAAATTTACAATTAAAAATCTGAGTAAAATGAGCAAAAACTTTTTGGTTAACCCTTTCATGTACAAAATGTTAAGTTCTACAAATTTTATTTGACAAAAATGCTAGAAATTTAAAATAATATAAAAATACGATGTTTCAAAATCATATTGTTAATTAAAAATATGTAACTCCAAAATTGTGTCACTTCTTAAAAAACCGCCAAAAA
This sequence comes from Platyura marginata, assembly GCA_026745375.1. Classification (NCBI taxonomy): domain Eukaryota; kingdom Metazoa; phylum Arthropoda; class Insecta; order Diptera; family Keroplatidae; genus Platyura; species Platyura marginata. The sequence continues at coordinate 9,500 of JANSTT010002185.1, forward strand.
TCGGTTTCCAATCAACAATTCTCATGGCCCGCTACTGCTTACTTATAATTATACCTAATTAATTTATACTTCATTCTGAAGCCAGCTATTAGACATAATTTTGAGAAAGTTGATATATTGAGGTCTCCTCTTTTTGTTATTTTGTGTTTATCTCGTTTTCGGACATAATTGAAAAAAAAAACAACTTCAAAGAACAACAGTGAATATATTAATGAGTTATTCATAATAATTTAATACATCGCTTTAATTTACTATAATACTTCTATTGCCTATAGTATTATATACTTAAATCGATTTAGGATACGATTTTAAACGCCTTTATGTATGAATAGCGCCCTATTTATTTACCTAACTCCATATCCATCTGAATGAACATTTTCCATAACAGTATTTTATTATAGCCCGAAGAAAATGTACTTAGAAAAGTTTAATACTTAATACTTAAATGACAATAAGAATACTATTTCATACAAACATCAACGATACGCACATTGCAAAAGTTATGTTTATTAGCATTCCGTCAAAAAGTGTCGGATGCCTGAAGCCATTACAAATCGTTGCTGTTAAATTTTAAAAGGCATTTTGCCGCGTTCTATAATATGGTACATTCAGACCATTTTGCCCTTTTATATCATTTCTATCCTTAATCTGAATCGCTTTATCTTAAATACTTATATATTTTACTAAATTACTATACTCAAACAAAGTTTAAATGATGACGAACTCATTTATACAAAAACGAACACGAATGAGTGTCACACATTTTTTACAATAGAGAGATTCTTAACATTTAATTAAAACATTAAGAATAGTTCGTATTCTTAATTATTTTCATACAAATCTCTCTGACTACAATATAGTATATAGTATGTATTCAAATTCGTTCATTACTTTCAACAATCTACTTCATCATGAAAACGACGGGTGGCTCTATGTAAATTAGACATGCAGTTTGTCTTTCAAATGATTTTGTGTCATTTTCAAATTTGTTCATGACAAAACTTGTTGACGTCTTTTATGAATAATCATTACGTACATATAGGTATGTTTTGTGTGTATATGAAAACAATTACGAACAATTATCACTTTAATAATAACAAAGTATGGCGTGTCACTTCACTATACATGCGAAAAGTTTTTTAATTCAATTTGTCTCTGCATATCAATGATTTTAGTTTTTAAGTCGTAATTAGATATAGGTACAGTACAGTCGTCATAATTTGTTCGCTTGAAAAATGCGTAAAAAAATAACACTGTTTGATTAGATACCAATATGCTTTCAAATTTATTTTTAGAGGATGTAATTAGTAAATTCTAATAATTGAATCTTTTATTTAAGAAATGTTTTCTGAGCTTAAGTATTAATTTAAAAAGTTTCGCTAAACAACATGAACCGTTAGACCAACCGCCCCCGCTGTTTGCACTATGAATCAATAAGTAGACACATAACTAGATAGATGGGCAGATTTAATCTAATCTAATCTATCGTAGATAGATCTTAAGTCATTGTCATCTCCTTTATCCCGTTATCCTTTTGTTTACAATAGTGGTTCTGCAGTAAGCAGACATCCGAAGAACCGAGAATCATCGATGACGTCGTTACCGTTGTTACTGTCACTTACGCTTACATTTTAATCCGATCTAAGTTTTTCACAATACTTGCATGATAGACGCGTAAATGTGTCCGTTGAGCCTGTGAACCGCAAACGGCGTAAATCCATGTTCTAGATCTAGATGTATATAAATAAATTCATAGTTTATTCTTTTGTGACATTGGACGAAAATTAAAATTCGTTCTCACCATTAAAACCATGATACTCCTCCCCCATACTGTGTATCGATCGCATGCTCTATATCTGTACTAATGCACAATATAAGTTAATTCGTAAGAAGGTAGTCATTCTCAGGTTACATGTACGTATGTTTCAATAGCTTTAAATTTGTTCGAATTTAGAGACAGTAGCTAAAAGTTAACTCGCTAGGTTAGTATAGTCTTCACATGATTCACACAAATTGAAAAATCAGTGGAAGAATTTGCACAATATTAGACTAATTGCAGGAGAGCTAAATTTAAACTGGTTAAGGTTAGGTTAGGTTAGATGGCGGGGCTTTAATGCGCCTTCAGCATAGCCCACTTTTTGAGTCCATAACTAGTTCACGTTTTTTACTGTACCTCTTGTTTCATTTATCTTAGTTGATGTAGAAATCTCTTTTTGTGAAAATGCAGCACCTAAGGTTATTTCCTTTATGAAACCTTACAAATGCTCGCCGTTCCACCAAAACTTTTAAACGTTGCCATTTTTGAGATAATGCAATTATTTTGACAAAAAAGCTATAGCTAAAAATATATTTAGTTAAGATTCATCTTTTGAAAAAAAAAAAAAAACTCTGTAGGATATCGACAAATTGCTCGTAAAACAATTAATGTCAATTTCATTTGTTTCATAATTATTTTAAAAATTCATAAAGTTTACTTATTCATAATTTCAATTCCAAATAAAACACTTAAAAGCTCTAAAGAGTCTAAAGCTAATAATATATAGGTTAAACTAAGTCTACTTTGTATAGTCAAAGAAAGGCCAGCACATACAGTACTTGACTTCTGTCTGTATATATACAAAATATAAAATTCACTTTGTTCTCATACTTAAAAATTCGAGAGAAAAAAAAAATCCTACCCAATTTTATGTACATCCTGAATGGAGAATGAAAATATATAACATTAAAAAGACAATGGCACAAGACAATGGGAAAGTTACGATAGAAAAACCTTGAATAGAAAACAGAACCAGACAATAACATAGAAATTATGGTTATTGCATGAGTTATGTTTCCATTTTCTACTGTGGCAAAATGCAAAAGTGGAATTTCAGCTGGCAAAAGAAATATATGGGACAGTTTTCGGGTTTTCGCTTGGTTGTTTTTATCCCAACGTAAATTAATTACCATTTTTGTAAATTTTTTTGTTTTTTTTTTTGGGGTTTTGTAAAAAGCTTTCCATATCAAATATAATTTTTATTCCAATTTAAAAGCTCTTTCTTGTTAAAACAATGTTTTTGCTCTATATAAAAAGTTTATGTGAAATTGCCTCTTTGATGCGGAATTTTCCCTGATTTTTTTTTTATTTTTGGAAATCTTTTGTCCATGGATTTGTGTAAGAATTTCCTTTAAATCTAACTCTAAACACCACCACTACCAAAATGTATTATTATTTATTGAAATAGTTTAAATTTTATAATTATTTAATGTTCTTCTTGTGATTGATTCTTATTGTTTTGAGAAAGAGTCAGAACTGTTATTCTCAAAATGACAACTACAAAAAGAAAAAAAACCGAAACATTCAAAAAAGGCAAAATGGGTGATTTGTTGTAAATGGCTGACAAGTAGAAAATTATATATATTAAATATGTATATATGTATATAGAAAAATGACGTCATTTATTGAATAATTTTTCCCAAACAACCATCATTCAATCTATTTACATTTATTACTTATGGAATGTAATTTTTTTGCCAATCAAATTAAAAGTGGATCCAAGTACCAAATTTCCGATAAAAAAGAATTTCCAGAAACAAATTAATTTTGGGAAAAAATTATGTTTAAGTGGTACGGGTAGTGTGTATTGAATAATAAGAACATTTACCAAGAATAAATCATCAGCGAAATTAATTCAAAAATAAAATATACTAAAGTTTCTCGGGGAACATTCTAATATAAATTTATTCCATTCGTATATATAGTTAGAGCCGAGGAATTACTTCTGGGTTGATCATATTTCCATTTGTAATTATTACCTATTGATTAGTTTTCTCAAAATTGCTATGATACTCACGTAGAAATGTCGTCATCGGTTTACTATAAATTTACATAATCTTAATTTAGTATTTGCATAGTAAATTGGATTTTTGCGTAATTTATTTGTGATGTAGAGATAAAGCAGAGTTTGTATTAAATCAACCATAAACCTTTGCTGATGAAACAAAGTCACCATTTTTTTTTTTTTAGAATACATTCTAAAATTCTTGGTTCTGTTCTATAGTCTATAATATCTATAGATGTCATATTCATTATAAATGCCTTCCTATACGCCAGAATTTAGTGAAAATCGATAAAAATGGACATTTTTAATTGTGATGGTAAACTGAAATCTATAAACACTTAAATGCACTTTTAAAACATAATGTTTGTTTTAATAATTTTAAAACTCATATTTACGTTTTCCTGTAAACGTCCGCAAGAGAATAGTGATTGAGACGTCGTTCCCATCAAATCGCCATTTAAATAATTTCTTTAAATAAACGGTCTCATTACAACTTGTCCAATCAGTGCTACCAACATGATCGCGCATTGTCACGCATTTAACATTTTTCTATTTAAGATATATGTTTTTTTATTTAATAAACTGTAACTTTATGTATGTTTTTGTTGAAACTATGTACTTACATAAAATACCAAAACCACTTGTGTTAACAAATAATATTAGGTGTAGTGGAACGTGGCAGTTCAAAAAATAAAAATAAAACAAAGTTCCTAGGTATGTAAATTTTTTTTCAACCATACAATAATTTTCGACTCCATTTTAAAAATTATCTATTAATATCTGTAATGAATCAAAACCTAAATCGTGCTACTATCTTTTTTTCTTTCAAAAATCTCACCAAAGTTCATATAGGTACAATACAACAATTATTTACGCTTATTACCCAAATAACACAAAATAATGTCATTGTATATCATGATGAAAAAGAAAATTATTTTCCATGTCACAAAAAATCGACATAACTCATATCTCAGTTCTTATGTCATGAACAATTTATCATCCCGTTGACAAATTACAAATTCTCTAGATATCATTATTCTCTGTATTAATTTTCACGTTAATTCAAAGCGTGTTTTTCCTTTCCATTTTCCTCCATTTCTATACAAAAACAAAAATGAAAAACGCACAGCACATTTTCACAAATAATTATGATACTGTCATATGGATGACATAGAAAAATGTAATTTATTGAAACAAAAAAAATGTTCCACCATTATATGAGTAGTTCAGTCAAAAATGTTGATATTCTAGTAATTAGAGCACATATAATGTATGTATACGTAGAGCGAAAATGTGCATGGATAAATGTGTATGAAATGAGCAATTACATAAAGTTTAAATACAATAAATTTATACGATAAGCTTTCAAGTTTTTGAATTGCAAACACAGACACGGTGTATACCCCCAGAGTCATCCGGGTGGAATAGATAACGCGTGACTTAATGCAACTTAATGTTTTCGGAGAAAATTAATTTTCATATTCCATTTTTCACATTTCTTTTGTTTATCTTATTTGCAAGAAATTACCATAAAATATTCCGCGAAACTTAAACGAGCAACATATAACTAGAGCGAAAAAAACTATTTTAAATATATCTCCAAGTAATTGAAAGAGTGATGCTGAACTTTTCTGTTGAAAATTTAAAAAAAAAACCAAAAAAAAAACACAAAAATTCCTAGAATGGGCATAGCCATTCTGCAGTACAAAAGTTACGGACCGAAAAAAAGCATCTCCACGGAATGATAAATTAAATTTACAGAAAAGTTCATCCTGAAATATAATAAAGAGAGCACGCGAACTACAGGCGAAATATTTCAAAATTTATTGTAAAAGTTATTTAATTACTTTAAAAATTAACAAATTTTAAAATAAAATAGAAATTTCTTGGTGGTAATGGGAAAAGTTAAAAAGAACAATGATTGTTTGAAGACGCGAGATCTCCCAGTTGAAATGGCTCAGTGTCTCGATTTGAAAATGATTTTTCGTGAGGAATTTTGCTGCTCCAGCCATACCACGCCACTCTAATATTAACTAAAGTTAAGTATGATTTCTATATTTATGTTGGCAACGTGACATTTTTTGTTTTATAAAATCTGGAAAACAATCTTTATTTGGCATTCTTTCTAATTTTTAGCATATTTTTTGAGCCAAGTGGAATTTTACCCTAAATAGTTACGGAAAGTTATGACTTTTTTTTTAATTTTGCTTATTTGCTTTGGGATTAAATGTTATTAAAACAACTCTTTAAGATAGGTATAGCTTATGTACATTAGGGTGGATCGAAATGCATTTTAATTGAAATCGCTATCGTTATAGTGTGGGAAATAATGATAATTGTGATTTCGGCATACTTTGTATTTTTTCAAAAATTTTATTTTTTTCATCCTCCCCAAGTGTATTGAAGTTTTAAAAAATACTTCCTTTACAGAGTTATGAATATGGTAAATTTACGGTACTTTAGAGGTCCTTAAAATATGATGATATACTATTTTCGATATCTCGGAGACCCCTAAAGCAATTTTGATGAGAAAGCAATTTTCTGGATTTTTTCAATTCTCAATTTTAAAGAATAATGGCGCGATTAGACTTAGAAATTGCAAGTAAAAATAAGCTTTTATTTGTATTGTAGTAAGAGGTTTATAAACATACCGGTACGTTAGTAAAATATTTCATACTCATTTAGGGTTAAACTTAAAACTGGTTCATTATATCAATGGCTTATACATATACAATACCCGTTAACTCATTTTTATGTACTTTTCAGGAGTAAAAACTTTATTGTTTTGTATAGCGTATTGGGCTAGCGGATGGTCAAACATTGCAAAAAAAAAACGAAATTTTTAAAATAAACTTTTTGTGATAATTTTACCATAAATGCAGGGTTGCATAAACATCAATTTTATGCAATAAAAAAAAATCGGTAAAAATATGTTAACGGGTATTGTATAATGTATATATGTACATAAACCATCGATATGCATGTCCTGTAATGTGACATATCACATTCACTGTATATAATCGACAATGATACAAAATACTGATGATTATAGGGAAAACAAATATATTTGATCTTCCTGTCTTCTCCTACATATATTATGAAATTTCCATTAAATTTCTGCACCATTTACAGCACAAAAACATGTAACTACCACATGTTACAATTTAACATAATTATCCATATACGATTACGATTCTTTACCAATAAATTTTACTCAATCACTTTAGTATATAAGAATGGAATCATAAAAAATATATTTTCACAAAATTGAGAAGAAAACAACAATTCCTGTAGAAGGATTTTTATGTTTTCGCATAAATGTGTATTTAAGTATTGCTATAATCGTATAATTTACTTTTACGCAATACGTGTTGGTTGGTATATTTGACATATGGTAAGAATTATTTTTGAACATTCTGAAAGTTTACTAATGCTTTAAGCTTTTGCCAAGTTAGCGAAAACATCATTTTCCTAATGTATATTGTTGTGTACATATATAAGTATGTAGAGTAGATATGAATGTATACACAATACACAAACACATACTGTATGTAAGTAGGTATGGTAAATCATAAAAGCGTTCCTGTCTTATTTTAACTCTATTAGGAATATAACATACTCATACATAAATTGTTATTTTCGGCATTACAATTAAATTTATAATAAACTTAGAAAATGTCAATTTAATGATTAACTCCATAACTTTATAACAAAGTTAAGCGCCGTAATCAACAGATGTCTTGGAAGATATTTAGAAAATATCGTTAATTATTTTTGTTTGAAACATAATAATGACAGAAATGACAACCATAAATTGAAATGAACATTTTTTTTTTGTTTTAGTTCTAATTCTAATATACAAGAAGTGCTTGTTTGTTATAAAGAACACTTTAGGAATTTAAATTAAATTTTTTGTGATAAAAGTGCCGCTCAACTTAAAAATTATCATCAATCCGCAGGAGAGGAGAGTGAGAAAGTCAAATTGAGTTTCAATACATTTATTATTAATATAACTTCCATCGTTACTAATCACCTCTTCCCAGCGTCATAGTAAATTTGTGAATTACATTTCTATATCATCTTTGGAGACGAAAAACTCAAGCACAGTGTTTGGCTGAGCTCTACTTCATTTTTGAATGTTTTTTTTCTCTTCAACAAATTTAGCAGAGAGAGGGAAGAAACAGATGATAATTGGATGGTGCTATAGGTCCGAAGAGTATGTAGTGAATGTAAGAGAATTTCCCAGCCTTTCTACATTGTTCGAAATACAATTGTAAAAAGAGACAACAATTATTTTTGTTAATTTTTCCCAAAATTGCGAATATTTTTTTAAACTTAAACTTAAATATTATTTTCAACATAAAAAAGTTTCTAATTCAAATTTCCCTTGGCTATTTTTGATTTTGATTGACGCTAAAGAGCTAGACCGAAAATTAAAAAAAAACAGCACAAAAACAGAGTCCGTTTCAGAGGATCATGTCAGGTCAGGTTTCTTCGCAAAATCAGGTCAAAAAAAAATTTAATTTTAACAGTTTTTGACAATTTACCGCAAATCGTCATATCGTTGGCTTAAAGGCAGAAATCACTAAGTCAAAAAACAATTGAGGGATTTCCGGTTGTATTATCACGATTGTCGTTGAGCAATCAAATTGCGCCTGAAAGCTTTTGAAATATCTGGTTGCGACATATGAAGTTTAAAGTTGGCTATTAATTTAATAAATAAAAAACTCAAAAATTGGAAAATGTACATACTTAGTGAATTCTGTTTATAAACCAACGATATAGAAATTTAGACCAACGATAAAGAACGATAAATTGATGGGCAAAAATAGCTTTGCGAGAAAAAGCTTATGGTAAATTATCCCATGTCATTTATGCCTAATTTATATGAGTAAAAAAAAATTAAATAAATAGGAATTGAACCTTTAAGATAATTTTAATTGAAATAAGTACGATCACATCAAAACTATAATTACGTTCGTAATATACTAAGAATTAATTTCTTATAAGGAATAGTAATCTTTCAGAAGATGTATCGAAATATACGTTACTTATACATATACCTACCTACATAATGTTTTATAACCTATCACAAAACATACACGTAATATTCTCATTTTTAAAATAGGACTGCTGCTAAATGAACGAAGATAAATTGTATACCCAATTTCTTGAACTACCAAGAATATCTCATTTTGTTATATACATATATGTATCTATATATATGTATAGCAACCCAAAACACAAAACTATCCCTCACTGCATTTTGGGGAATAGTATATATATTCGTAAGGATGTAATTGAAAATCATTGAACGTAACGTTTAGTGCTAACACCTGCGCTAAACAACTTTTTGGGTGGTGTTGGTAAGGTGTGTGTCTATATAGGTATACCTCTATACTGTGTACATATCAAATAATATATGGATGGAAATAGTATGTGCTCAGAGCCCTTAAAGGATATCATAAAACCAAAATCGCAAGAAAAAAAAAAATATATATATATATATATATATAATGGCACATAAAATGGTTACCACTGCTTCTTTGGTTTTTATGGTCTTTTTCTTCTCACAATATGGGGTAAAAACTTTGAAATGAACGTGCATCTCCATTAACACTTTATTTAAATTATTAAAATGCTTGCTGCGAAAAAATGAGGTGAGCTAATGCATTACGGTACAGTGAAAATGTACTTAAATGAAGGTATTATACATGGGGTATATGAAATGAAAATGAGGAAATTAATTTTGTGGCTTAGTTATTCAGATGCTTTTCTCGGTATGGTTAAATAAAATTATCTTTGAAATAGAAAATTTGTGGGATATATTTTACGATTTTCCTTTTGTTTTATTATGTAATATAAAACACACATTATGCATTAATAACTGGGAGTTTTTATTTAGTAAAGGTAAATATAATTAAAAATTTCTATGTAAATACATACCTACTTTAATATAGATATGTATGTAGGTATGTAAGTAGGTATGTATGTATATTTATGAAAAATTAATGTAATAAGTTTAATGGTAAAATAATTACAAAATGTAACAAAATTTCTGAAATATTTTTGCAACTTTTTTTGTGAGTAAACTGTTTGTAATTGAAAAGGTGTTCTTATAACAATTACCCAAACGATTATCTTAAATAATAAACTTAGGACGAAACTTATGATGAAAACGGTAACACCTTTTGCCATTTTCACTTTTTATTTCTGAAAATATGTATTTATTTTCTGGATATTAAATACGATGACTCACACCACTAATCCATGAAGATTTAGGTATAAATCTTAAACCGCAAACAATTTTCCATTAACACGCGCACTCACACAAAACACGAACATGATTATACAAATTTTGTGCGTAAATAAAATCAATCGCAACGCAATAACCCCATACAATTTTTTTGACGTATCTGTCACTTTTCTCCTAAGATTTTGAATGTAAAAAATAAAAATTAAAAAATTAAAAAGTACCAAAATATGTCGCCATTTTGATTTTTACGTCCAGTCCTAATGATGGACTGACATAATATGATGACAATGGTGTGTCACACAGTTGAAATTGGATTAATTTGTGACAGCGCTAAGCTGCATCAATATGCAACTACCTAATGCACGATGCAAAACAACAAATTAGTGCATAAATTTATATTGATCCGTAACTTACTCACAGATACACTTCTTCCAAAATTAAGTGAATGATTAATCATATGATGCTTCCCTAAATTCGTTGGTAAGTACTTATTTAGTACCATATAGTAACACAAATTGATATTTTCTGAAAAAACTTACACGGCAACGTCTGTCACCGTATTTTATGACATCAATAAACAAACAAATCAATCAAATCAACTTGTAGCAAACTCCAGATATATTTTACGCACATAAAACATCAACAAAAGAAATGTTGATTCAATAAATCTAAAAATGTTGTCACTTAATCCACGACAGTTTGTTACACCTTATCCTCACTCTCCCCAACCCCCAACCCCCACAAAAAAAAACCATCAAATTAGCTTCCAGTTTATTTACTTCCGACTTCTCTTATCACATACCAATTTATTATTAGAGAGGGGTCCGTCCCGTCCGTCGTCGTTAGATAGGTAGGTAGGTAGGTAGGTTTAGAGACTATATATGGTTTTATTTTTATTTTTCGTTATTTTCCAAATAAACGTTTTCTTATTAAATTGATGTCAACTAAATTATATTTTTGATCGATTACATTACCGCTATAGACGTCCAACCTATCACTCAATTCAACAAAGCACGAATTCAATTCATTTCGTCAATGCTTCCCAATTTCGTCCGGATGTTCACCTCCACCTATATACCGGAAAGAAATAACAAAAATAAATAAAAAGAAAATCATGCCAATTCATAAGGTTTGCCAAGCAAGATAATGGGAAAAATTTTATATAAAAAAAAAAAATAAATAAATAAATAAATCTGCTTCATATAACCCCAACATACAGGATTTTGAAAAAATAATGTACATACTTATGTAAGTACATAATGTACTACAACTGGTGTATTATAAAGTTTTACAGTCTATAGTAGTTATGGTATACAAGAAAAGTAGTTACATTAGATTAAGGATTAGGATTTAATAATTTATTTCTTATTTTATTAAATTAAAATTCTCAAAAATTTTCCTCAATTATTTATTGATTATTCTAAATCTAATTACTTTTAAGAAACACGTGGATATTACGACTGCCTTCTGACGATGAATTTTATGCTCAACAAATCGTTGAAAGATAATTGTTTTGCCTTTTTATACTTAGGAGGCTTTTCTTGCCTCTTGACCTTTTTTTATTACAAATTAAATTTTTTTCTCTCCAAAGAAAATTTAGATATTTTCGTTATTGGTGTGTTTATTTTTTTGATAAAACACTTGTTGTTTATACCTTTGTACCTGCTGCCTAAGGAAACAAACACCAGTGACCTATACATACATGTATATATATCGTAATGGTACTATAAAAACAAAATAAATAAAAAAATAGGTAAAATAATTAATTTTTATGTTATGACTAAGACCGTCCATCAAAGCGCCCCTATCGGAAATGATGCTTTACATATCCAATTTAAAGATGCGCTTATTCCTCATTCCCGGTTCCTTTTGTCTGTTGGCTGTACGTTAGAGGGTTCATTTTTTATATTTTAATCTCATCAAATTGAAAGGAGGCGCATTATTTGTCTTTTTTTATGGCAAAAAACATTTCTTCTACGACTTTTTGATTTTCTGTCGTCTTCATCTGTTTCAAGAGCCCCTAAAACTAGGCAATTTGAATTTTTTTTTCATATAATAGTTTCTCGCCTTTATTTTACATTTTAGAGAAAAATGTTATAAAAAAAATTATAGATCTGAAAAAATTACATTAAAATGATTTACACAACTTATTAATAGGGTGGACCGTTACCAAGATATTTCACTTTTCCGAGAAAAAATTGTATAAAAAAGTTAATCTTTAGCTGAGAAATGAACTCTTAAAGTAAAAAAACTTTAAACGTCTCTACTGAAAAGTGAGCAAAATCAAGTTATCATAGTTGACGTTGAGAGGGACGATTTTTATATAGGCATAGACTAAGCACTAAGCGTTTCGGACGTGATAATTTAGGTAAAATAAACTACATTGCCATTGTAGGTATTCTAGTGAAAATCCCTCGTATAATAGAGATAATTTTCGTTGGATAAATCAATAAAAGAAGACATAATGAAAATACGGCATAAGATATGACAATACCATTTTTTTTTTGTATTAAATGTCACAAGGAATTAATTTTTTTTCCCTGTCATTTTTCAGTTTGTACAAAATTTTAACTCTTGAGTTCTGATAGTCAAAATGGCGCAAATTTTTACCGTACATTATAAAAACCTAAGAAATTTATAGACAGATTTATTGTTTGAAATACGTATGGAGGTAGTTTTTTAGATAATTGAAAATCCAAATTCTTATTTTTTTTTTATCGCCATGTTCAAGAGATCTTCATTTTTACGATCATTTGTCATTAAGTCGCTTCTACACACGATTTACTTATTATATTGCGTTAGTAGACTATCTTCAGCTTTGGTGCCAAGCATATTATAGAGAGTTGACTTGAATGACAGCAGTATTGAAACATTTTTCATTGAATAATTTTGGATATTGTTATACAAAAATGACGAAAATTAATTATAAAAAAATGTTTGTTACTAAATACATCCCTGATAAAATCTGTTTTTGTTTTGTTTTGGTGTAACGTTTAATTTCTAGCTAGTTCCGATTTGTTATGATAGGTTAGGTTAGAACACTAGAAAAATGTTAGAGGACTGCACAATTTTTTTCTAATCACTATACGATTAGATAATGTAACAAAATGTAGAATACTTTTTATCCATATTATACATATTATACATACATATATAAGTATATATGTTTATAATAAGAAAATACCAATTTTCTCTGTAAGTATATTTTTACATTTAATTACATCTTCTTAATGCTTTCATTTTAACTCAAAATCTAGTTACTTAAGGTAAAATTCTTATTTAGGGAGATTGACCATTGACCAATGACCAATTCGAATTAGAAATGAAACTAATGTCCTACACACAATTTTAGTAACATTGATATGGTTTCAAATTGAAAGATTTACGGTACATTAACGAACTGTTCCAATGTCCATACATTCATTAGGCAATGAGCCATGATTGGAATCTATTTTATCAACATGAGTATAAGTTTGGTTTCATCTTGTATTTGGTTAGACCATGACCATGTTATATAACTGGAAGGTTTATGTTCCATTTTGTATACCAATACATAGATACATACAATTATACTATAGATGGTATCTGCTGCTTCAATTTAGTTCGATTTTATAACGTTAGTCCCATTTCAAAATGGTTTTCGGTCGCAATTCATTTTAAAGTAAATTAGATTTTAGTTCAATTCAACCTCTGATAGGTACATAGATACATAAGTACATATATATTTGTATATAAAATTCATTATCAAAATTAGGCTTTTTTTTCATTTAATATCACAAAAATATAGACACACATATACATAATGTACATATTATACTTGTTTGCATAGCGTACACACATACATATGCACAATTGTACATATATGGATAATGTCGAGTACTCGACTAGCATCAGAATGTGGATTTTGTGGGACTAATGTTAATAAATTTATGAATAGACAATGTCTAATTAGTAAATTGGTATGCTATCTGGCTATGGCTGGACTAAATGTGATTACGGTGTATGTATGACCTAATATATTTATCAAATGGTGGCAGCGGTATGGCATACATTATTTTATGTATTTGAAAATGGCCACTATGAGATAGAGAAAAATAGATTGTGAGTGGGGAGAATGAGGTGGATTCTAATATGATTTATTTCACATCCCTTAATACCGTTCTTTGCATACAATATATTATTACCAATAACTTTTATCTTCGCTAGACTTTAATTTAAATTTTGATTTATGAAATGTTGGAATTGGGCTAAGGTAAAAGGTACGTACCGTATAATACTGAAATATGTATAGTGAGTGAGGATATGATAAATGACAAAAAAAACTTGGTTTAAATTATTTTCTTTGGGTAATAAATGACTGGTTGTGAAAGCTCTGAAATATTTTATTCATTTATTCATAACACTTAAGGGTGTGTATAGATTTTTCTTATTTTTCTTTCTTTTTTTTTTTTGCTTCTTCTGCTTCTTCTTTTTCTGTACAAACAGTGATATATATTTTTTGAGCGACTACCTGCAGAACTGTGTGAAAAAAAAGAAGACTTTTACTGGTGTGACAGTAAGATGTGTATGACACTAAATGGAACAGCTTTATTTATTTTCTTTTTTTTTCTGACATGAAATATTATATTAAATTAATAAGGTACAATCAAAACACAGGTCAGAATATTGGCAAATATAAAAATCTGATTAGGTTGCTATCGAATTTTTCAACCCTAAATCAAAGGGATGCGAAACCAAATGGAAATCTAGTTATATTTATATACTTATATAAATGTATATTATGTTTGGGTTCACTAAAGTGTTTGAGAAATAAAAAAAAAATCAAAAAATATACAAATTTTGTTACATCATCCATGCTATTTGTAATTTCAAGAAGATCTTCATGCTTCATCATCAACAATTCTCTATACAATCTACATCTTAAATTCTTATATAATAATGCGTAACATGTCATTTTTATTTGAATCGTAAATAGGATAGGAATGATGTTAACCTACATATTTCCGTCTACTTTTGTGTATATTTGGTTGGCCTACTGTTCAAAGGCGAATTAAATCAAACACCGCGACGCCCAATATTAAACTAAAAATTTTCTTCAAATTGTTTAAATTTTTGATCTGTCCGAATTTTCCAAGACTGAGAATTTTCACATTTAAGACCACTAATCTATTCTGATTATTTGATTGTATTGTTACTTTATTTGAGCTATTGGTAGTAGAGAAGCTTGCCGGATCTTTTACTATTTACTTCTTCACTATCATTGGATTGATTTGAAATTGTAATTTCATAATGATCGTCGTCATTACCTCTCCCAAGTTTTATTTGTTTATTAAAAACAGTGTTTAATGTGTATTCTATAGATGTTTCGCCACTAGCTATTATTATAGTGTCAACAACACTACTATTTGAAGCTTAAAAGCAATCGAGAGGCAGATAACCTGAATTACATTAAAGTATGTTAAAAGTTACGTAAATTTGCCTTTAAAATCACCAATCACAAAAATCATAATTAAATTTGACCACCAGCAAATACCATACCACAGAAATGTTACTACACATTGTACATAATTGTGTTAAATCTATTTTCATATATAATAATTCCAGAATGTTCATTTATAACTATTTAACTTCAATTATAAAGTTAATTCAAATTTTCGTCACATGCAATCGCTAAATAATGTAATTTGCTCCATCCAATATTCATACTGGCAACACTTCTACACATCCATGCATACAGAAATTATACCCATACAATTTAACCAGCCGGTCACATATATATGGACATTTCTAGAGTGGCACGGTAATATAAATTTCGAACTTGGTCCACATCCCTGAACGTAAATTAATATATGACCAACCCAACACCGAACGTAAAACAGTGTGCGTCCATATATACTCGTACTATCTACATATATGTACATAATATACATACATATGTACAATGTATATATACTTAGTTATGCCCTCAACTTTATAATATGTACTATCCACAATACATTCATGTTATTATATAATTGAACACGTCCCATGTTATTTTACAATACTAATTAGTGGTACAATAAATTGAACGTGATTAAAATTAATAATATATAAATTCTCTAGTGATAATCATCAATAAATAAAATTTATTTTATTGTTTACATCCGGTTTTATCAATTTTATTTTCCATTAAATTTATGGTTATGTATGTTATTGCACTAATTACGTTCCATTTAAATGGAAATTTCGTTTTTATCACGAAGCAAAAATCATTTTAATAATAATTAAAATTATAAAATTGTAAAATATCTACCGGGGAATAATTATGCTCATGGTCATTTTAGGAATTTTAATCGATTAATCGCCCTTTTAATTATACATAGTATGTAGTTATGTACATAGTTATTATGTACATTATTATCATAAAGTTGTTAGAGCTTAATGCCCTTTAAATATTATCCCTCAACTAGACAGATTTTAATTGTTATGGTTCATATACATAAATTATGTCTAGTATCAAAATATTGTACATACTCGTACATACATTCATAGATAGAAGTACAATGTACGGTGTAAATGGAGCAGTGACACCGGGCGAAAAACGGCAAAATCTTATTTCAAAATATTAATTTATTCATATCCGATGGCTTATATACAATACCCGCTAACTCATTTTTACCGATTTTTTTTTATTGCATAAACTTGATGTTTATGCAATCCTGCACCTATGGCAAAATTATCACAAAAAGTTTGTTTTGAAAATTTCGTTTTTTTTGCAGTGTTTGACCATTTAAGATTCTAACTCAATAAGCTATACTCAATAAGCTTTAACTGCCTCATGAAAAATACATAAAAATGAGTTAGCGGGTATTGTATGTAAACCATCGGTGTAACAAAATTAGCCAGACATACATACATAAAATGTTAATAACCGCATATTCTTATTCCCTGTATTTGGCATTGCATTAATCTAAAATGTATAACCAAATCTACCCAACAGTATGTTGTCCCACCCTAGCGGCCGCCGGTCAGCTAAATATTACTTTTTTTTTATATATAGATATTAGAAAATAAAAGTTCTCCGAACAATGCTCCCATTAGAAGATATGAATTTTTTAAGTATTTTTATTGAAAATTTAAGGGATATACTGTATAAGGGTTGTATAGTAAAATGGATCATTAGGAAAATCTGTCCAATATTTTTCTTTTTAACTGAATTCCATACATTTCATCCTAAAATTAGTCAATTTGTAAAGATTTCCAGTGATTTGTATAAAATTTCACATATATTTTCACACATTTACTATATGGAAGTATCGAAGGCCTAAAAAAGTTTAGACTTTGATCCAAAAATTTAATTTCATTTTAAACTATTTTAAATAAATACTTAAAGACGAGCTAGACCTCATACCTAATGTATCGTTGGTTTCGTAAAAGTCTCAGCTTTAACTTACATGAAATTTCGTAGATAAATTCCAATGAACCGATTTTTAAAAAATCCTAATGATGCAGTATTTGTTGCAGTAATAGTTTTCTATGGAAATTTCTCACGATATCGATGAAACGTTCAGCCTGTAGATTCGAAGCAACTATCTGGAAAAATAAAGTTCTCCGAACAATGATTAACTACTGGACTATCGTTAATAACTATAACCAAACAATATTTAATTAAAGAGAGATAATTTTTTTAACGATTTCCTATATCTAAGGGAAAATTGGGAAAATTAAAAAAAAAAAATGTCCTTAATTTGATTAGTATTATTTTGAAAATAATTGATGAACACTTTCAAGCATTTTCACTGATTTTTCATATACAGATCCGCCAACAATTTAATAAACTATGAAAATTTCAGTTCTCTCTATCTTCATCGGTTTAGCCGAAATTTTGACATCCGGACGGACGGATGTCACAAGAAAGACAATGCTGGTAATATTTTTTTTCTACATTGAATTATACATAAACTCCGCACCAAAGTTATAATACCCATTGATGATGCTACGTTCATAAGGAAGAGAAACTGAAAAAGGTGACTGAAAAATCTATTCTTAATTAATTCTTTAAACTTTCAAATCAATTCATTTGTTTATATATAATTTAATTTAATTTTATCTCTATGTATACAAACTTATGATTTGTGTTTCATCTAAAGCTTAAAGTTATTGCATTTGAACCATACGATTTCTCTTAAGTTAAATTACATAATATTAGACTGCTCTCTGCTACTATTTATGTATCCACTGTATGCAAATCGTGATAAATGCTTTAAGTTTTTGGTATACGATAAGCAAGTTTCTCTGACTTTGATGTAATATCATGGCAGGGATTATTCTACGAAAAATAGAGGACTAATCCATCAATCCTTATCTTTGAGCCAGAAGTATTTTATTGAATGTTCTGAAAGCTTTGGGTAATATGTTCTTGTGTGTTTTTTTTTTAGATAAACTATTTATAGTGTATATGTATGTATGTATGTGTATTGTGTATATAAATATTGTTAAATTCTATGTTTTGGAATATAATAATTAAAACAAAGCATTTTAATTTATATTAAGTATTTAGAATAAATGAAAAGAACAACGATCACATTATACCACATTAAGTTCAAATTATGCAAACAGGTCCATAAAATCATGGAAAATTCTTAACGGGAATTTGAAATACTTAAACCTTACTTAAGTACAACGAGCCCAAAAAAAAAAAAAACCCCCCGTCCTCTTAGACTTACGTATTTACAAATCCTTCCATTTATGTACGAGAGTTACACATAAAATAAATTACCACTAATACTGATTCGGTACCGATTTAAACTGCAATAACTGCTATAAACGGGTTTCTATTGCTTTAGATAAGCACTCTTTATGGTTGATTTAGTTTCAAAAATTTCCTTTATTGCTTTTTTAATAGCTTTCTCTACTACTTTTCTCCCATAACCAAGTGCCATTTCTTCTCTGCCAGCGCCTATATAAGGATTACATTTTGTTTGATGATAAGTTGGTCAAACACAGAGGTTTATTATTATATTCAACAATGGAATAATTTTCAAATCAATTTTTTCCCATTTCTTTGCTACCATCAATATTGGCAATCTTTGATAGTATCGATTATAAAATAGAATATTTCTGCATGAAATTGCATTCGAACAAGAAAAATGCAATGATAATCTATCTACTTATATAGACTATATAGTATATGTATGTATGGATGTATGTGTATCTACGTGGTCTTATATTGTAAAAATGACTGCACAATGTTAAGCAATTTTATTTCTCATTTCTTCATTGCTTTATGTTCAGGTTTTTTTTTTCTTTTAAAAAAATAGGAGATATTTTAATATAAAATTAGAAGACATTAAACAGAGTTTTAACTTTGCCAATATGGAAAATTATAGTGTGCAACTTTTTCGATATTTCCAGAAGTGATAACCCGTTGAACATTGAAACTTTTTCTTTTGGAACAACTGATAGAATATGTAGAATAATAGACCATAGTATGCAGTGCTGCAGCTATATATACACATACAGTACAGTATAGGTGCATATACGAATATTCCATTTAAAAACATCAGAAAAAACCAATTTTTTTTAGATCATCTGATTGGATACATGATAAATTATATCCTAAAAAGAATGTTTGTTTAATAAAAAAAAAATCATTTATAATTATAGGATGATCAAAATTACAACTTTCAAAATTTCAATTTTTGGACTTTAACCACCCATTTTTCCCCTATTTTTTTTTTTGTAATTTTTTTGATTATTTTTCTTTTAATTAATATTAATTTAATCTATTAACAAAAACAGAGCAATCTTAGAAAAATTCTAGCTAGAACCAGGTAAGAGATATCGCGAATTGGGTTTCATGGACAGCTAGATAAAAAAAACTACTCAAAAATAATTTAGGGATCATATATGTAGTACCAAGCCTTGAGCGGTAGTTAGAGGGTCAAAGTCAGGAAATATACAAAATCGAAATGGCTCTAAAAAATTGGTGAAGTGAAAAATCGGAAAACTTTCTTGTTTCCTAATGGTCTTCGGTGTTCTCTATCTGGCAAAAATGTATTTAGCTGGGTGGGACCACTCACCTGGGCTACAGGTATGATTTCATGACAAAATACCCGATTCGCTGTCATAAAAAAACTACGTTATTCGAAAAACATGGAGGAATAGTGGCATGTCATATCAGTGGCTGGGTATTTAGCTTAAAAAAAATACCATAAATAGTGTCTGTGTGAAATTTCGTCAAAATCGGACGAAGGAATCGGGGGTCAGCCGTTAATGGGTTAGTTGTAAAAGAATTTTTGTTTTTTTATTCATTTTTATTTTCTCAGTTTTTAATAATTCTAAATTACATATTATTTTGGGTATTAATTAGATAATATGTAGCTACAGCAATTTTTTCTATAAGTAGTTAAAACTTAAAGTTAAATGGAATGTTCGTATGTATAATAAAAAATGTTATGATACAAGAGAGTGCAGCAGCAGCAGCAGGAGCAGTAGTATCCGAATCGTGTAGTACAAGTTTTTGAAAAGTAATTTTTTTTTTTTTTTTTAAAGAAACACTACGCGTAGCACCTGCCAAATTGTTATTGATACTTTTCTATGTGAAAAGTTATGCATGTATTTTAAAGAAATGTTATATTTTAGTTAGAAGACATTCAAATTCGTATCTTTTAAAGAAAGTTGAATTTTGTACGTTGAGAAAATATCGCTGAAACAGTTCGTGAAATGGTGCACATTACAATCATAAATCCAATGTGACAAATGTGTCTGACACCAATTTTTCATAGATAAATTGTGGCATGCATTTTTGATAATATCAAATTATTTTTGGACATTGATATTATTTCCATTTTTCAATCAAAGAAATGGTAGATATAAGTATAGATGTTTATATATTCTGTGGTTTTCCTAGGATTTTACTTTCTCCTATGTACATAAGTAATAAGTTCTACAGTCCACCTGCTGCTATTTTGTGGAACTTTTCTTAAATACACCAATTTGTATGCCATCACTGAATATATGCATGTCCACTTATAGACGAGCCAATTTTTCCTTGCAATTTGTGACTCAAGCCCGTTCTACTATAGCTACTAAATATTAATTTATTTATTTTTCTTGCACATAAACAAATTGTTTTCGGCTATAGTATGTACTGTACATACCTGTGTGCAGATGTCATGCATAAATTTATTTGTATATAAAAGACTATGGATGCCCCGTTCCTAGTTATAGCTACATGTACATTGTACATATACTATACACTGTACTTTGTAACAGTACGTGCAAATTTCAGATGTACATACCTACAACCTACACACATTTAAAACCATATAGCAAATGTGGTTATAAAAACCCTTTGCCAAAAATAATAAGAAAATCTCAAAACCAGCAAAAATCTATAATGTGAGTAGGTAGTAGGCATATACAGCAAAACCACCCAAAAATTGTTTCTTAGAAGCATACACACACAAAAAACAACAACAACAACAATAACTATATACATAATCATAACGACGTTTTCTTTAGAAAATCGAAGTTCATAAAAAAAAATTCGATCTTCTCAAAATTAGGAAAACAAATAGCCTTTCCATATTCTTGTTTATAAAATTGAAGTCTAACATGCCTGCTGGGCCTGTTTTAAATAAAAGATCAAAGCAACATAAACATAGGGCTTGACGCAAATATCTGTACTTCTTAAATAAAAGATTCCAGTTGGCTCTAGCAGAGTTTAATTTAAGCATTTTACGAGAAAAGAGATTTTTCTTGAATATAAAATGTGAGTATAAGAGCTTATCACATTGTCTTGATTTATGTGTGCAAAGCATGACATCCATGGTTGAGGTTCTGGTTAATGTATAATGGTGAACTTTGTGAAAATTCATCTGTGGCTGAAAAGTAGATGTTATATATCATGGATATAAGTCAGATTTTCTTACCTATTGTAATTAATAAGTAGGAACTTTTTTTTTTTTTACAATTTGTAATTTGCATAATTACGTAGGTGAAGTGATACCACCACCCACGTCTAGCAATTACTGAAATCACAATTTAAATGATAAACATTTTGTGGTATTTAATATAAAGTATACAGTGGCGGATAAGTATTAAAAACTACTAAGAAGATCTATTTAGCTTTACTATCCAGAATACGTACATAACTATGTATGTGTAAAACTAGAGATAGGTAGCATCTAGTATGGAGACCTACTTGGAATCATAAACCACAAAGTCAAAATCGAACAACTTGGCTAAAATATTGGCACAACTAAAGTTTCAGCTTATATAATTAAACTAAGTACATACTGCGCAGAGAGCAAAAAGGTCCTAACATTAATTCATCATTTTTTTATGAAATCTGGTAATTTGGAATATTTTTTTACTATCTGGCAACATTATTTTACTAAATTTCACGAACAAATATGGTTTTTCGTCACTTTTTAAACGTTCTTTTCGTTAGTTTTTGCTCTTCCCGGAAAAATTTGAAAAATGAAGGTTAGAGCCTTTTCTCAAATACCCATCGATATGCAAATGTACATAATATTTAAAGTACATAATCTACAATTGAAATAAAAGCAAAAAGTAAATTCAGCTATAAATTAATTGACGTATCCGTCAGCTGAAATTAAATGTGGGCTGAAAATTTTAACTGTCACTAAATATTCCATGTCAAAAATTAGCTGAGGTGAATTTTTTAGTTGGTGAATAAATTCCTGACACAACTGAACCCAATTCAAATTCAAATTCAAATTTCTGGGTTTAAAAAGAGGTACACAGTAAAAAAAAGTGTTCATTGAATTTTGATCATTTATCACGGTATAGTATAGTATAGTATATTATAGTATAGTATAGTATTTTATAGTACATATTGTATAGTATAGTATAGTATGATATAGTAAAGTATAGTATAGTATAGTATAGTATAGTATAGTATAGTATAGTATAGTATAGTATAGTATAGTATAGTATAGTATAGTATATGTAGTATAGTATAGTATAGTATAGTATAGTATAGTATAGTATAGTATAGTATAGTATAGTATAGTACTATATATAGTAGTATAGCATAGTATAGTATAGTATACTATAGTATAGCATATAAACATAAACATCGATCTCGACTTAATGACGAAATATTTGACAAACTTTGTTTGTTACATGTCTATTTAAAATTATGTCCAGAAACTATAATTTGTTTTTTTTTGTTTTTTGTTTTATTCATATGTATTCCTGAAAATTAGTAATTTAGATTATTTTGGATTCCCTATGTACATATATATCAAAAAAAAAAGAAAATGTCTGTTTTTGATATTTTCTTTGAATCTTAATTTAGCTCGTGGCTTGTCAAAATGGCCGTTTTTTATGTTAATTTTACACATACTGAAAATGGACGAACTTTTTTATTAGTTTGAAAATGGAAACGAATTTATGTTGAAAAGTACGAAAATATAAATCTGTAAAAGTATCGAACGTTACACTAAGTACCCGTTGGTTGATAATAAATAAATAAAGTTTAGGGATTAAATTGAGTTTTTAAATAAAATAAAATCAATAATTATTACATTGTTTGTTATTGAATTATGGACAGTACTTAGAAATTTACGTTTTAATAATGTTAATGTATCGGCTACAATGAACACCATTCACTTTTAAATATATAATTAATTAATGTTACAAAATTCTATATATAAATACAGATTTTAATTTTAATCCCAGACTTAAATTTATACCCCAATAATCAAAAGGCATAAAACATATATCTTTACATCTATACTATACCTACATATATATACAATGTTGTACATATATGCTTATACATAAAATCTATAGGACAATGTACCTATCGGGTTAAATGTGTATTATGCTAAAGTATACATATAAGTAACTAGAT
>JANSTT010002196.1:0-25440 GCA_026745375.1 Platyura marginata
GATGAGTATTAAGGGGCGTTACAAACTCCGTATCAAAGTTATAATACCCTTTGATTAACATCATACGGGTATAAAAATTGGTATACTCGTATTTAGCATAATATAGTTTGATTTACCAGGGGTTTTCTATCGCACACCAGAATGAAGACAACTAAAGGGAATGATAAATAAATACAATAAATCGACATATTATCAAATTGTTAACTTTTTATATAACCGACATGATACTTACATCTATATACATATCGATGGTTATTGGACAAAAGGCGCTAACCCTCATTTTTCAAATTATTTAGGAGAGAGAAAAAACAAAATATTCTGACACAGCATTTCATTGTAGAGAACGTTTAAAAAACGATAGTTTTCGTGAAATTTAGTAAATTATTAATGCCAGATTGTTGATTATTGATGCCAAAATTACCAGATTTCGAAAAAAATTATCTTAGGACCTTTTGTATTAATATTAATAATAGTACATCTCTTTTGATTGAAAAGTGCCCTCATCTATAAATACATATCAATGTGTTACCAATATTAAACTGTATTAAACAGATATATCCCTATTGCTTGAATACAAATTTGCTGACCACGGTTTTTAAATTCCACTGCAATATATTTTTATAGATTTGTTTCTTTCTTCTGAAACAAAATTTTTCTATGAGAAAAAGTCATAAACATGTATAAACCGTCCAACGATACGTTTCTGTTTGGTTAATCGGAAATTATTTGACAGTATGCTATTTGATTTATATGGCTTTAAATGCTTAAATGCATAAATGCATATGCATAACATATTAAACACGAACACAAACACGAACTTGTCGTTGAATGGTATTGTGAACTTTAAGTTGGATGACAATCAGACTTTTATGTATAAACTAAACTTAAGTCATATGCTACAATTATTACACCGACACTAAGTATCTATACATTTTCCTTTTACTCTGGTCAATTAAAATATATTCAATAAATAGGACTATATCTCTTTAATACAGTTTTTCAGTTATAAAAATATTATTTTTACTATACTCAGTGCTTAGTGGATCTCATTAAACAGGTGTGCATTTATACAAGGCTGTGCAATTGTGCATCTTATTTAATTTTAATTAATCAATATACCAAAATATGAATTGACTCAGTTCCAGTCAAACAACTGTAACCAACTATCAACTATATCATAAAGTATAAACATCCAAATTCCAGAAATAAATAATTGTGTCCCGTTCAACTTCTTAATTTTATAAAATAATTAATTATTTCAAAATGAACGGACAACAGAAATTTGATTCTATAAAAGAAAATAGTTTGAAAATAAGTTCTTCTTTAATGCTTGCCTTTGTTGTCAAATTGACAATGTTGTTTTCCCAGTCTCCTCAAATCCAACAATTTAATATCCCAAAGCAATTACTGGAGAAAACTAAAATGTTAAATATTTAAGAAAAAAAAAAAAGAAAAAAGTTGGGACTATTCGAGTCAAAGAAATATATTAAAATATTTTAAATTGTTTTTTAAGGGGCACTTGATGATAAGTTCTTTTGTGCGCTACTGCCAATGTAGTTTTACAAATTGGAATTCTTAAAAGTTTTTCCTTGACTTTTTCACTTGGAAATTATTTTCCCTCTAGTTGTTCTTTTTCGATGTAATTTAAATTTAATGGATACTTCCTTAAATGGATTCTGTAGAAGAAGAAAAAAAAAGATCATTTCAATGGTTGGCATATGCTCTGTATGTATGTGCCAGTACTACAGTTTTTTGTATTCTTCTTAATTTTCCGTAGATCAAATTCCCTTAATTACATTTTGGTTTTTATATGAGAATTGTTTTCGTATTTTTAAATTGTTTTTATTTAATCGAGAATATATGTATGTATGTCGCAAAGCAGAAGAACATTTTAAAATTATTTAGTTAGGTACAGGATATTTATCTATCTTTTCACCCTACATATAAACTTTGAGTCATTATATTATAGATGTTGAAGAACCGTCAATCTTCTAATCTCGAATTATGTTAAGATAATTCCTATTAAGACAATGGTTGTTTGGTAAGAGTGGCGAAACCTTATGTTGGTCTCCAATTAAAACAGTTGTGCCGTTTTAATACCACTGAACACCCTAAAGGATATTCAGTCGGGCAGTATGTATACCTATGGGCCACTGGGCAGTGTATACCGCCGCCATTCTGGTGGTGTTCCTGCGCGGCATGGCTATAAGTTCTCCTGATTTACCTTGCATATGTTGTGGCCAAGTCTTCCTGGCTTTTTTGCACGTTTCCATTTGTTGTTTGCAGGGTTTTCCATCTGTTGTTTTCTAACTTTAGGAAGTGCACGTTCCTCTTAGCTAAACTTAGTGAAGGGTGGACTGTCGCCGCTATTGAGATGTCTAGGCCCGAGCCTTTTCTCGCTAGTTCATCAGCTCGTTCATTTCCCTCAATGTCACTGTGTCCTTGGACCCACATGAGGGTTATGTCGAGTCTTTTTTCTACATGTGTTAAGTCTTTGTGCCAAAGTGATAATACTTATAAAAAGAAATGTTGCTTTGGTCCGACATTAAATTGCGGAATCTCATGCCTGTCCAGTCCATCTATTTCCTAAGTTGTTTAATCCAAAAATTTTACATGACTATTATAGCTGTTGAAATATATTTAAACACTTTAAATAATTAAAAAATAACTATATACGCGTTTAAATTAACTAGTTTTTTATCTGTAATTAACTTTTGCATAGTTATTTCCACTATCCGATAGTTATTCTATATATTTAGTAATAGTTATAAATAAATAATAATTATAGTTATTTTCAAATATTTAAATAGTTAGCTGAAAATCAGCATATAGTTATTTATAAGCATAGTTATTTATAGTAGTAAAAATTACTATTTTTTCTCACATTATTGGATGTTAACGAACGTGTAAAATATGTTTGTTTTAATTATAAATACATTTATAAAACGTTTTTATTAATATTGAGTGATTAATATTATTTTACATTTATGTATACTTTGAAATATAGTTTTATATAGTTAGAGACTATCGGTATCACTTTTTTATAAAAAAAAAAAAAAAAACTACTAAATTGTAAAAATTATTCATATCCAAAAAAAAGGGGGTTAAAACAGTAAACCGATTTATACATTTTGTCACATTTTCCAATAAAAAATTAATATTATTTATATTGTTCAGTCATATAGGCATACATATTGGCAATAATAAGATTTATGATATTGAGAAAGGTGAAAATGTATCGAAAAATATAATAATATTTATTGGCGACAGGAAATTTGAATTTCCACTTTTGCCGTAAACGATATACGGCACATATGTTAAAATGCCACAAACATATAACCAGGAGTCGGCTATCTATTCATATCCCACAATAAAACACGGGCTGTGAAATAATACAATCCCCTAAATAACCAAGCAATCTAACTGATATATTATATAAAATATAGTAAAGTACATGGTTATATATAGAATGGGTACTATGTACCAGCTCCACACATATATACCTATACACCATCACCCATCTATAAACGAAACATCAATGAAATGAGCAATAACAGATGAATCTAATAAAATAATTGGAAATGTCCTAAAATCGTAAAATTCTGTCGGAACAGCCCTTAGGGAAAAACGACGTTTTATATAATATTTGATGATAATGATGAACTATAAAAAAGCTTTTAAAATTAAGCGTTCTTGTCTGCACAATGGCTTTGTTAAAGGAAATTTAGTGAGAAATAAAAATAAATCAACTATATATATGGCAGTCTAGGGGCTCTTGGGGAGTGATGGAAAAATGGGAAATATTATATTTTGCAATATTATAGAATAGATGAAGAGAAGAGACGTTGATGGAAAAGTTGATTTATAAAAGGCGGTATTCTCTCAACAAAATTGTTCATTGTTCTGCTTTGGGATATGGTTGGTTGGACTCATTAATTAGATCCGTTATAGTCTAAATATCCTCCTATTTTCCTATTTGGATGTTTGAAGGCGGTCAATATATGTGAGAAATAAAAAGTTGTTTATAAGGTTATCTAAAAAAAAAAATATATATCATTAAAGTCAAAAAAGACCATTTAGTATATAAAATATGTGTAAACTCTGAATTTAATATTAAGTTTTCTCTCAAGTGACTGCACCTACTTCCCGTAAAGTATGTAGTACCTACATATATGCATTTTCAAACAATTCTAATTAAATTAAAAACTCCACACACACACATAACTGTTTTGTAGTATTTTAATTTTAAAAAACTCTAAAATTAAAAATAATTCAAATCTCCATCTACATGCAGAATTATTGTCGAATGTAATTAAGAATTTACGGCTTTTTACAAAACTTTTTTCATTGCATTATTCCGCTACCCTTAATGAACATAACTGTGTTGAGAACAATACCACGACAACAGAATTTTTCCTCGTTTGTTTATGAAATTCATGAATTTCAGCTAGAAAATAAATTCTGCCACATTATGCAAAATAATGATACATTTTGTGTTAATTTGTAATTTATTTTGTGAGATATGTCAACGCAACAGAAAAATTCTAAATAAAATGTATTGCTGCTGTATTTTTTGTATAAAAATGTTGTTAGTTTATTAAATTTATAGACGTTTGGTAAACGTTTGCAATGTCAGTTTTAGAACATTTACCAATTATTTCAACTTTTCTATAATTAGGAAAAAAAGTATGGGCATTTTGGGCACCAATTGAAATAATAAAAATTGCATTAACATTAACTCTGGAATCTTGATTGAGTGTACTAAATGTACGAGTATTACGTTGATACCAAATCGTATACTAAACAGTTATTAAATTTGATTCTAATTGTTATTATTTATTTGGCCGAAGTGATTTACGTTCCAACTGGAAATAAGTACATAACCTAAGTAGAGCCGGCATTGTCGAGTCTGATCTAAGGCTAATACACCTACAGATTAATCGTTCGACACTGTTGTCAATGATTGTTGTAATTCTGAAACAGTTTTGTCTAGAACAATTCACAAATTAAATAGAATCAAATGAACAATGGTAAGGAACGAAACTATCAAAGCGTAACATTTAGAAATATTCGCAAAACTTTAGCAATATTCAAATATTTGTATTATTACTATTGATACCATTATTATTATACCTAGTCTCTCAAGACACCCAATAACTTATAACTTTGTTCAGTGACGATACATCCCATTTACACATTCAAAACTTACTTGCTTCCAAATAAATGTAAGTACGAGAATTGCATTCGAAATTATTTCTTCTTCTATATGCATGTGAAAAGCTTTTCCATATAAATATTTGAACTTAAAGCATAATTTGAATTATTCGCTCATGTATGCATTCTATCCATATATAATGAATGCTATATGTAGAATTGTACATATGTATGTATATGAGTATATTATGAATAGAGTAATGGACAAAATTTTAAAAGTACACGAAATCCAGGACTTTCGCTATCAAAAATCGAAACAGGAAAAAGAAAAATGTTTTCAACAAAAAAAAAAATTTATTTTTTTTTCTTTGTCACTTTGATTTGATTTCAAAAACGGATATGGATAGAAAAAGCGAGAGGAAAACTTTTAATTGATTCCTGTGTTGACATTGTCGAATCAATTTAACCAAATTTAATATGGGAATTGTCTGTGTTTTCTTCCTTATCTTTGCGCGTCTCCTCTTATTCTTATTTAAGTTCAAAGACGATGATATTTTATTTAGAAGCAATCACCTAAAGTTAGATGGAGTTTCGGTACTGGAGCTGTGTAACGTTATATATCCTGTTGAATACGGAATTGTGTTCACGGAACAAACAACACACAATTGAACAATAAATTAAGTTTTAAGGAAATATCTAAAGTAATTCAATTTTGTTTAATGGCATTGACTCTTAATAATACAGAAGACGTTTGAATATTTGTTTTAAGTAACAATACATTTAGTACTTTATCTCTATACAAAATGGAAATTTCATGCAAGTCGAAAGTTGTATCATTGTTGATGTTGTTCCATTGCTTGTAATGATTTTTTTGTTGTTTTGTTTTCACCTGAATTGTATAGTAGAAAATCTATTAGAATTTGGATATAGGCTTTGGGTACAGAACGTGTTTTACGAAAAGTTTCAAACAAACAAAGATATTACTTTAAACCAATTAAGATGAAGATTTGAAAATCTAAAGACAGCTTGAATTTACTGTGAAACTATGGTGAAATTATTCTGTAGATGGTAAAGATAATTATTATGTGTATTTAGAAGCATTCAAATATTGTTTAAATATCGATTACATATATATTGGAATCTATATTTAAACAATATTTGATCAAAATATCAAATGATTATTAAAACACTCTAAATTAATGATTCTAAATAGCTATTATACTACAGGTAATAATGTTATAACGCGGGAGATTGGTTTCAGGGAAATACGGCATTATACTCGTACAAGACTCAAATATAGAAAATGTCTCAATTTACGCAGTAGATACGTTCCACGACAAACCGTGTAAAACGAGACACAGCACACTTATAAAACAGGAGAATAGGTTCAAGCCGTAGTTATAGGCATAATTACCATGTAAAAAAAAATTTCATTTTTTTTACATTAATAAAATGAACATCTTACCTCTGACAGAATTGAACAACAAAATAATGTTCAACGCAACGCCGCGCAGTGCACTGTGCAGATTATATACTAAATGAGTGCGTCTAATGTAAAATGATACAACAAATGAAATTTTTTTTTTGAAAATGTTTGAACCGTGTTAAAGCAAAACCGCGTAAATCGAGGGACGGGTGTATATAAGTACCATATTATACAAGGGTTAGCTATGAAATTAAAATATTAAAATACAGGCACGAAGCGGGAATTTCTCGATATCTACATGCATTTTCCATTTATAAAGGTTTCTTGGGATTTCTTGGAAGTACAAATTTTGGTATCTATTTCTGAACTATAAGTATATTTTCTTAAAATATGAAGATATGATTTTAAGTTGCATTCTTATCAATAAATATTGAAAATTTGCTTACAGAAGCACTGGTTCTTACTTTCAAGAAAACTGTTTATCTACATATATTGTATACAAAGAAAATTCTTTAAATCGAGCTGTCTTTCACATAGTCTAAGAAATTTAACTTTTCAACTGTTTATTAATAAAAATAAATGCTCAAAATAGTCTAAACCGACGTTATTTACATCACTTCAATCTATTATTTAATTTCACAATTATGATTAAATCACTTCCATCTACAAACCTCACAGTTGAGTCATAGTTATTCTTGAAACGTCTTACTTTACCATATTATATATAATTGTGATGCGTCTTGTCTGTTCCCTAATTTCTGTCATTATATAATAATGTAAATTTCAACTTATACTGTTGGATGTGTGTAGACATCAGAGGTGCTTTGTTCTAATTTTGAATAACATGCATTAGCTTAAAGCTTTCAATCTTCGCATGAGGACCTAATTATTATGCTAAATTTTGCACTTAAATTTCTCTTTCCCAAATTAAATTAAAACTCTTGAGAAAATATATAGGTGGCGGGCGTAGCGTATTTGATTTTTGTTTCCTTCGTTGCCGTTGGTATATTACGTATCCCAGCACGTCATCAGAATTTAAATAAGCTTAAAGGTGCGAGAACAAGAAGTAGGTACTCTATATCCAAGCAATTCTAAGAGTTGAATTTTTTTTTTAACAAGATGGTATATATGTCTCGTATATGTATGTATGTATGGAAGTATATGTAGAATGTAGATATGTATATGTATACGCCCCGACTAACATAAACTTGAATAAAGTGGATATAAAATTCTAAAAGTATTTTTTGGATGTTTTAAAGTAATTTGAAAAGGGTGTTTCTCTTATATACCATGTACATTGTACAATACTCACATAACGTCTCTATACATGAATATAAATCGAGAGTATAGAATAGACTATACAAAAATGTCAGAATACTACATACTATGCAATTCGGGGAAAAACATACAAATCTAGAATGTATGTATGCATGTATGTAGATATAGATACACCTATACCTATCTGAAATGAGTTAGAACAAAACCATGTGAAACATTAGAACATTAGATTCTTCTATCAAGGATAAACACGTGCGTGCATACAAGTTATTTATTCCAAGAATATAGTATCTAGCGACCCTTATTAAATAATTATTTTGAATGTCAGTTGTCATGTGCCATAATGTGAATACGAAACTATATTTGTTGGAATATTATACACACATATGTATATGTGTATAATACATAGGAGAGAACATGACATTAAAGTCACTAACTTAATAATAAATAACATAGAGTCTTCTTAGGTGTATATAGATTTATGCATAAACCACCCAATCCTTCATCTGCCGTAATTGCTTATGGTTGGGATCAATATGATTTTATATTAAGACGACAAAGAAGAAATTTCTATTTAATTAAGATAGATTCATATAATCATATATGTTTATGAAAATATATATGTTTTTTTTTATTAAAATGATCATTTCTTCTAAGGTCAGTGGAAATTGTAAATGAACGTGGAAAATATGTTAGTGCAACATTTTACGGGCAAAATAATTATTAAATTTAAACTAAATATTTAATGTTTTTATTCCGGTATGATGTTAATCAATGGATATGATAATGAAGTTTGTGTAATATTCAGCGTAGAAAAAAAAATGTCTTTCTCGTAAAATTTTAAGCAGAAATATGCATCCGTCCGTCCATGATCAAGATTCCGGCTAAACGACTGAAACTAGTTAGAAAGCAGAAATTTTAACAGTCTATCTTGTGGTTTTAGATTTAGAGTAACAAAAGAGAAAATATAGGGGAGGCTGTGGAGTGAGAACCTAACATTTATCATTTAATCAATTGTATTCAATTTACTTAATACATATATATTTGTTGAACAGTAATCCCTCCTATAACGCGGTAAATTCGTACCGCATTATATGAAAACCGCGTTATAAGAGACCCAGAATTAGTACAAATCACGTACATATGCACATAGAAAAATTAATGCGTCATAGATAATTTTAAGTTGTTGGAATCTTGTTGTACAAAACCGCGTTATATGGAAACCTTTCGCGTAATAGGAGCAAGTGTCGCAAAACTTTAACCGCGTTATATGGAAACCGCATTATACAGACAAAATAGACACGGACAAAGTTCGTAGATAATAAACAAGTAGGAACTTATTCGGGTAGCCAATTATTTCTTCTTTACTAGTCCTTCATAGTTTCCTATTTTTACAGTAGATATCTGAAAGAATATATTCTATTTCCTAAAAATAGCTTATTCGTTAATCAAAATTATGACAAAAGTGTCAAAAGATTTTGCTCATGTAATTTAACCCTCTAGAACTTTATACATATACAGACCTAAAATATTATACGAAAAATGATTTTCCCAACAACAACGAAAAAAAAAAGACTAAAATAGTTAGGGAATGCCTAAACAAAAAATCAATGCCAGAACTTCCGTCCTACTTTATGTACATGTACATACCCACCCACCATAACTTATTTCCTCTGAATATAGACTTCCATTTCTTAATTACTCAATGAAAAATTCATAGGCCAGACACGCTGTTTAATGTTGTGTTATGGTTTTCCAATATATTACTTAGGTACATATTTAGACAGTATTTTAGCATTGTTTGTCTTTTAGATTATGGGGAGGTTATTTTTGAGTAAATTATAAATAGAAAAATTTCGAGCTAATTATAGACTGATATTAATAATTCTTTATTTAGTATATATAGACCTAACTATACTAACGTAATCTACATAATCAGCTCGGGCATTAGAGTAAAGTTCAATAAATAAAAATTTGCCCAGACTGTAAAAAGACGAATTTAGGTGCTTATGGACCCATTGACGT
This sequence comes from Platyura marginata, assembly GCA_026745375.1. Taxonomy (NCBI): domain Eukaryota; kingdom Metazoa; phylum Arthropoda; class Insecta; order Diptera; family Keroplatidae; genus Platyura; species Platyura marginata. The sequence continues at coordinate 9,884 of JANSTT010002196.1, forward strand.
TCCACTAAGGAATATCCCATAGACAAAAAGGTACTTACTCTATTCCAAATAATTATCCAGTTTCGGTTCATATACAGTATGGTGCCACGTCTTTCTGGTTATCTGCTTTTGGAAGTATTTTGAAAATTCTGCTTCAGTACTAAATATGTATTTAATGTTTTTCCTACGAGATGTGTCTAGTCCAGTTCCAATTTCCTATTTTCGATCTATATGTATCAATATCTCTTTATGTTTATAATTATCCTTAGTTTTTTGTTTCTAACTCCGTTTGACCATCTTAATCATTCCAAATTCTAAATTTATGTAGGCCTAAGTTGTCGAGCGTCATTTCTAGTTTTTCCTCTATTATTATTTTAAACTACCAACATTCCTAACATATCATAATACATTACTTCTTCTATTTATCAAGAATCTTCAGTTTGTGTTGGTTATTCAAAGTAATTTTGCTTATAATAAATGTAAGTCACCATTTTAGTCAGATTTTTCAGTCCACACCCTAAATAAAGCTCAATAGTGAAAACAAACAAACAAAACTTAAATATAAGCTATATATGCATACGTGCTAAACTTTAAAAATTACTTCCTTTTGAACTCCACATTAATAAAAACAGTGAATATTAATTTTTTCTTCTCTTTTTTGTTTTTTTTTTGGCCGATCAATATTTTTCCATTTAATAGAAAATACAAAGCCTCCATTCTCAAAGGAATCAAAAATTTTTGAAGGGGACGAAGGATAATTATTTTTCTCGGCCAATTTGGTAAAAACAAAAATTAAGAACAGAAGAAGGAACGGTAAGTCACTGTTGAAAGGAACATTAATTTACCGTTTATTAATATCGACTAATTAAAAAGGTAATTGCAATCAACTTTGTCTGATTTATTTTATATAAAAAATGTGTTCCACCTTCCGCATTTAATGGCCCCTAGCTAAAGGAATTGAAACTGCTTTTTTGTTAAATGGTTTATATAAAAGGAAATTAACTGAGGACAACATAGCTTTTAATATTGTACACGGAAGTTTATTGTGATTGAGCTTTTGCGATTTTGCGGATGGTTGGGTAAATTATTTACGTTAAATTCTTTTTAATTATTCAAATATTATTGAAATTAATAAGTTTCTGTGACCTATTAAATTTAAATTAAATTCCATCCATTTGAAAAAGATCTTTTATTTTACTTAGAAATAAATTGAATTTAGTTTCTTTGGTATAATATTAAAATGAATGTAAAAAGGACGAGAAAATAACTTACAGTTCTTCAGTTTCTTTAACAAAATAAAAAAAATAAATTATTTACGACTCAAATAAACATATAATCCTGTTATATGGGAGGAACTTTTGTATATTTTGTGGGCTGTTCATTGCCTTTCCAGTCGCTGATTTTGTATATTTTCACACTTTATTGCACCGTGCCTTTATGATCACGATGAAATTCCCACTGTCGTGTTGTGTACGTGTTACATGTTTATTTCGTTTTCTTATTACGTTCCGGAGATATTATTTCATAAAAACGTTTAAATAAACCAAAGCGACTGGATTACGACAAACATTACTGCTTGAACGTGTAAGTGCGGAAACATTGATATTTATTGAAATTGTATGTACACACTATGGCTTTATTCTGACAACGGAAACAATTGGATAAATGACGGTACTGCTTCGCGCTAACATTACTCCCGGTACTGTATTTAGTGAATTCAAAGCTTTTACAGCTAGGATAATGCTTTGCTGAGTGGGTTTGTAATATTTCCATTATAGAGGATTGAGAACTGTATATGTATAATGTACATATAACAATAATTATTGAAGGGTACAATGGGAAAATGTTTGTACAAAATAGGAGGCTGCAAATTGAAAATGTATTGCTATATGTACATATTTTAGTCTAAGTACTTCGCATATGTATAATAGGCGCTTACAATATAATATGTCACAGTTGGAATATTTGTTATTAATTAATTTTTTTTTTTTTTATAGAATTATAGAATCAGACTGAAAAGCTAAAAAAACCGAATTTTCATTTCTGAATCTATCTTTTCATTAAATTATTATTTTCACCAAAAAAAAAAATGTACTGAGAGCAAAACTCTTTCTGCACTATACTAAACAAAAGACAATCTCCAACATCTTGTACAACAAAAAAGCTTCGTTATCCACTGTATTATTTGCTTTTTCCATTTTCTAAGCTAAATCGTACAAAACCAGACCATAAATGTCAATTATAAAATTAAACTCAACAACCAGATAAAGAAACTGGGAATGATAAAAAGAGATTGGTACCCAGAAACAAATCCCAACGCTCCTTTATATAGTGTTCGGAGAGATCAGCACAGTAGGTGATTAAAAGCCCAACTCCTAAGGCGAAGCTTTATTCAGTTGATAAAACATGGTGCTCTTATCTATGATTATACCCCATAGAAGTGTATCTGGAGCACATTGTCTATATAAATATAAGAAATGTATAGCATAGCATATCCAGTCTATAGAATATCGACGGACGGAACCAGTCTTCATTATATAATTCATTTATTATCTTCAATCCCATAAGTAAAGTAATTTTTGTAGGAATTGGAATTTTAAAAATCCCTAGCTTAGCACATTTGCTTGTTCTAAATCTTTAGTGTAAATGATAATCTCTATCAAAGTTGTATATGTGTGTTTTGTTTTTATTTTTATTTTATTTTATGCAACAGCGGTTAAGGTTATGTATGTGTATGTGTGTACTCTATATTAATAGTTTTTTCATGTTCTTTGAAAATGATTGTGCTTTATGTACCAACAGAAAACCATTTTTATGTGTTTAAAAGAAAACTGTGTTTTTTTGTTTAAATAGATATAATAAAGTTTTTCAAAAGAAGCTTTATTTTTATGATGACTATAAATACATATGAATAGTACATGCACAGGAATTATGGTTGGTTCCACAGATTTCATATATTTTAATTTAATGTTCCATTACAGAATAAGTACGATGTTCATTAAAAAAAAAATCCTGAATGCTAAATTTTTTGATATGAAGTAATTATTTTTATATTTTCAGAACTAGATTTTCATGATGACCGTTTCAGAGAAATATCAAACGGCAGTAATTGATTAATTATTGACATCAACGATAGTTTCGAATTAGAACTTAGAAACTGTGGAATGTTTCTTCTATGAAAAAATTGATACATTCATCTCACCCAATGAGAAGCACCATAAAAACTACAAACTGAGTATACTCTCTATATGAATGGTTTGTGGATTGAACTAAAATGAAAAAAAAAATTGTTTTTTTTTATGTAAAATTTTCATTAATAAAAATTTTGTTCGCATTCTTAAAATTTAACTGCAATAAAAATAAATACAACACAACACAAACGTTTGCACAACTTAGAGTATCCGCCACTCTTCTTCCATAGAGGATAAGAACTATCAAAATATAAAATATAAAGTCACAATCTTTGTCTCTTTGTATCTTTGTCTTTACAAAAAATCGGATTAGTACTATAAAATCCAAGAAAATACAGGACATCCTTGTAAACCTATACAATACATATAGAAATATATTTATATATTTATATATACTTATGTATATTTGTGTTTTAGACATTGAGGAACTTTTATTTTTATCAATTCACTCCAAAACAACTAAACTTGAAACTTCTTTTTTGAAATGTATACAATGCACAATAAAATACGTCGTTTGCCTTTCTAAACATCACTATATATGAGAATAACGTGAATGGAAAAATACAATTTTCCTTAAAAATGTCCTTTATTTATGTGCCGTAATGGAACAAATAAAGCGCGTCGCTGTTATAATGGAGCACATCTGTTCCAAAACATATATCTGGGAGTTGTAGAAACAAACAAACAAAAAAATAAACTTTTACATAGTGCTACTGAGTATGGAACTACTATATAGAACTTGCCGACTTTAAATTGTTCCATTAAAATGTTTTGAACAGTATGTTTTGAACTATTTTACTCTACTACCCCATATATGTAGTATGTATCAGGTAGTAAGCCTACATATGTAATGTATGTATATATATATATAGAAGTGTTCCGTATGAATACTGAAAAGTAACAACCATCAGGTAAGGGTAAAAAAAAAGGTTTTCTTTTAGTATATGAATGGCTTCCAATCAAAAGAATGACAAAATTATTTGTGCTGGCTGTGCCGTTCTTGAGAAAAAATGTACCTTACATATGTTAAAGGTAACATTACGTCTCATACATGAATATGACAACGAATGTATTATGAGAACGTTCAGAAATTTTAAATATTTTAAAACCATAACGTACCTACATACATATAGATATACAAAATCAATAAACAAACAAAATTAAAAATTTTTGAATTAAGTTTATATTCCTCAACCATTTTGCATTATAAAATTAAACTTAAAACTTCCAAGTAATCGCAAACATTTCCCCATTGCGCTGGGATATTTCACAAATTAATTCAGACAAATAATCTCAAAGAATAGCGCGCGCCCACTTTGTTTTTGTTGAAAATTTATTTTCCAAGCTTTGGCTGGTAATATTTTCGCATTAATAATTCCGTTTGCATTCAAAGAGATGCAAATACCGGAATCCAATATCATATCGCATAAAAAATTAAAATCATTAACGAAATAGGGCTTTAAGTTTCCTCTTGTTTTTCTTTTGCTTGGCATAACTCCTTTAGATGAATTATTTATTAATTCTTTGCCGAATATCTATTTCCTAAGTACATAATTAATTATCGTAGATTAAAGCATCTCTCGCGTTTGATTAATTAACATTTTATCATAAGCCGTCCAAGCAAAATTGTTCGAACCGAAATCATTTTTTTTTTTTTTTATTTTTGCGTTCCAAATTTTGAAATTAATGTTTTTACCATTACATTTGATATAAAACGGTTTTTTATGTTTTTTTTTTTTTTTTTGCTTAATTTTTCAATTTTTTTTTTTCATTTTTAAATATTTAAGATAATTATGAAAGTGTTCAACTTTACATAATGTTTCGTGTTGGCATTTCGAGCTCATTTATGTAATATAAAGTTTCATGTTTCATGTTTCAGTTTTAACCAAATTAATTCATCATAATTATTAAAAGAATGTTCAAAACTTCTCAGCTAAAGTATAATATACTTGAAGATAGAGTTTATACATATTAAGTATGTAGATGAATCAGAGTAACTTAAATTAATCAAGTAAAATGTAATTTTAAAGTCTATTATGTTACATAAACAGTGCACCCTTCGTTAACGGACACCTCCCTCTAACAGACCTCTCTTTCATTTAACGTTCTCCTTCAACATTCTCCTTCAATTAACGGACAATAAAGCATAATTTTCTATCTGTATAACGGACACACCTCCCTTGAATGGACATTTTTAGACAAAAAAAATTTTAATTAGTATTTTATTTTTGTTTTGTAATTAGTAATGGCAGTCAAGAGGAAAATATTGTCGCTCAATGGAATATACCAAATTATTAAATATTATTCAAAAGAAACAAGCAACCTGACAAAATAAGTTTTGTTTTTGTTCTTCAATATATATTAATTTTTCATTTAAACTAAGTTAACATTGTCTTCTTCAAAACGGACACCTCTAAGGGGCGGAAAGATTTTCGGTGGATGTATCACAATCTATTTGTCATCGCTAATAATTTTTACATTTGACTATTTATGAAAAATGATCACGGTTATAAAATAAATAATAAGCAATAATTCACAATTTGAAGAGAGCGTGGTTAGCAATTTTATATTAAATTTTTATTTAATTTAACAGATACTCTCTATTTTATTTCGTATCTTCAGTAAAAGTGAACGGAACATTTAGATTATTCGTTCTATCAAAATATAATTATTTTTTACGGTATATTTGTGCTACAATTTGGTCCTGATCGATCCTCCAATGAAGTGAAATTACCACAATATAGTTTATATTAATATGATCGGTCATCATATTACGAAAACTTTTAAAATATTCATCAGTCATTAAAGGTACTTAATTGATTTCCTATGTCGAACACAGCCGGTTGTTGAATGTTGGCTGAATTGAAAAAAAAATGAGCCAACACAAAATAATGAATCCACCCCCGTTGGTATTATTGAAATATAACCAAATCAAAATCAATTATTTTAAATTTTCCTATCAGTTAATTGGTTTTGTATAACATAAAATAAATAAAAACAATATACACAACACAAAAACTCCATGTGACTGAGTTTGTTACAATATAATTATTGCATCAACGAGAGCGTCGAAAAAAAAAACGTCCAATTAAATTTAGCCAGGAAGCGATTAATAATAATTTCCACAAATTATCCGGCAAAACTTTTACATTTAAGTCTATGTATATGCGGGAGACAAAGTTTCAAATTTTCGCCTAAAGCTTGAAGCGTTTTCTTTTCCATAAAAGCTTTTCGGTTGTTCTTAGTATAGGGATTACATTAACGACTAAGTCTTACATGACAACATCACTTTTTATTGCATTTAATTTATTTTTACATCAATTTTAAGATACCGACAGAACAGATATGTATATTGTACAAAACACAAGGCATTCAAGGGTTGTTTTTGTAGATATTTCAAATTCGTTTGATGAAGGCGGATTGGGCTTTTATACTTAACTTATATATGCTTCAGTATATATTATTAGTTGTAGTATCTTTGTATCTCCTTTCTCTGGTTTTGTATCCTTTTTGATTAATTAGTAAAATTTGTTTTATTTCTGTGTGTTTATTGTTATGGTTCTAAATTGGTTAATGATGTAGAAAGTAGAATTTAAATAGATAATCCACTCAAGCCAAATGTTGTCTTGCCATTCAGTATATGTACGTCACAATAACGATGACTCTTTTCGTAGTTATGTATATTCGTTCTGCTCAATTTATCGTGTTGTATATTTCTATTCTTATTTAATTGTTTTAAGTATTTTTAAATTAGAGCTGCTAAAAATTAATTAATATTTTTAACAATAGTTACAGTAATATAGAAGAGAAGAAGGTTTGAAAATTAATATAAATTTTCTTTTCAAAATTTAGTATAAAACTCCTATTATATGGGCACTTAAGGAACAATTTCTAATACATTTTTTTCCAAATCCCAAAATAGAACAGAAAAGAAACAGAACTTTTCACTCCATTTTCGATAATAAATCAGAAAAATACACACAGAGTAAATATTTTTATATAAGTATATACATATACACATACTTATATACATATATATAAGAAATTTCAATATAAAATGGCAAATCAATGGTATTTATACAAACTTCATTCTTTCTGGAAGATGGTTCCAAAAGTTTTGTAATATTTTTTATGTTTGAATATGTACCTATATATGTATATATATGTATATGGCATACGCTCACTTGCTCCGCTCTCTTGTCTATCATCTATCCATGCCACCAGCAATGCCAAAAGCCTAAACTAATGGAATCTTGATGTCTGTCTGTGAATATTTTAAACTCATGGGGGATCCCAGAAAGTTTGTTTGTTTTTCACTTTTTTCCCCGTGTATATACACTCTGGCAGATGAAGAAGAAAGTTTCACACAGAAAATTATTGAGCGCAAAGCTTTGGCAAAAATTATTTAGGTAAATCGGTGTTTGTGTTTGTGTTATCGTTAGCACTGAAGAAAAGTAAAAGACACACATAATTTTGTATGACTTTCGTTTATTTTTCTTTTCACCGGGGTAAACTCTTTAGCAGTTTTAACAGAATCCCCAATGGAGTTGTTATGTGTGAATATTTCAGAAATGGTTTAGGAAAAAAAGCTAAAAGACGCTTACAGCACAAAAAAAAAAGTTTCTTTTACCTTTTTTGAATATTTATAAATTATAAATTTACATTGTCGTGAAGGTGTATTGTGTGCACAAGTTGAACATCGACTGAAATGGTGTTAACACTGTAAAGGGACACCTTTTACAATATTTGTAAATGGGTAAATGGTTTGGTGAGTAAAACGATATGAAGAATACTAATTTCAAACATTTAGATTCCAACTATTTTTCCATGTCATTGTCCTTTTTTTTTTAAAAAAAAAAAAAGGACAAATTCAAATATATAATACTTAATTAAGATAACTGACCTATAAACTATTATTGTATGTAAAGAACACAACTATAACTGTTAGTTTGTTCTTCCTATATTCAATATATTACCGTAACCAAGAATTCATATAAATAAAGCCTTTCATGATGACAACATTGTTCAATCAAACAGTGTATCCTTTGGGGACTAAAGGCATATTAAAGGTCACAAATTGGGGACTCAGCCTTAAGAGCAGGCAAAATAAAATAACAAAAATATTTTTTTATATATATATATAACTACATATATATAATGAAAATGACTAATAGCTAGGTATCGTCTTAAATTTTCGAGTTTTTTTGATTCTTTAAGTAGTATTTTCAAACATCTTATTATAATGTACCAGACTGCCAGTCAATACATGTATAATAGATAGGTATCTATATCTACTTTAAAAGAATTTCTATTCTCTTGGGATTCGATGGAAATTTAATATTTAATGAATTGTTTTTGTTGATTTATGTGGAATAATACAAAAACTGAAAATTTCGCATTATAAATTAATATAATCTGGGAAACTGTTTTAATTGAGCTCAGGAAGCGATTAAATACTAAATAAAGACCGTCATAAATACATTAAGCTGATAAATTAAATTAACACCGACAAAATAGATTCCCCTAGAGTTTTGAGTAATTTTGTTTGAAAATAAATTAAGGACATAAGGTTTGTATAGGTACATTTACTATAGAAAAGTTTAGTATAGTTCATTATTTATATTTAAGGTGTCGCTAGTAATAGGCATTCTTTAAAAACTTTTTTTTGTTTAATTTTAAAGCTACACTGTTAATTAAAAAAAAAAAATTATGAGCATTCAAAGGGATTTCGTTGATGACGTCCTTTTTAATTAAATATTTGTTGTTGTATATTTTTGATTTTTTATTTTAAAACAATATCGTAGAATTTTCAAATTCATAGCAATTTATATTTGGACGCAGATTTGAATCGCAATAGTTAGAATATACTTGTAGGTACCAACTGAAATAGAAATTCTGGGGATATGGAATCTCTCAAAATACATTTCCGGCTGTCATTTGTGATAAGTTTAAGAAATGTTGGGTTAAGCCAAATAACCCTATCCAAAACAATTCAATTTTATGTTTAAAGCTATTAAACTTCAGAAGTTGTGTACTTTAATTGTTGTTACGAAAAGGCCTGAAAATTACTTAGGCTTCCCATTCCACAAAATACACAATCTGAGATATAACCAAACAAATCATAAAACATTGTTTGAGAATTGTGCTGCCATACCATATATATACACCTCCTGGGTTCCCCAAAAAAACCCTCACTTTCCCTTTTCTTGTATATATTATATATATATATATATGTATATATTATATACATTATTGACAAAGATATTTCGCCCCTCATTTCTTATCTCCACCACTTATTCTATTGTCAATTTCGGGTTGTGCTGATATGGGCTTTACTGATGCCATAATATTCCATGTAATTTATATTTCTTATTGTTCTGTCAGTTTGTTTACGCAAATCTGCATACCATTTAGACAAATAATTTGTATTCAAAAGCAAAAGAGCTGTATCAAGCTCTTATAGTTTAATAAACTCAAGGTTTTAAAAGGGAAGTATTTACATTGACTGGGTATACAAACGCTTCTATGACTTTAGTCTATAAGTATGTAGTATATTGTATACAATACAATATTTGATGAGTAATTTACATTAGGTACATATAGAAAATATCAATAATAATATAATGCATTATAATAAATAAAATTGCTATAATAAATTGGAAAATTTCTATAATAAATGAATTGGGTAACACTTTTTTCTTTTTTTTTTTTGACACCATAATTAGAGTAATGTTTCAAAGCATGTTTTTTGATTCAAGATAATGTTATTAGGAGCAATTTAGTGTAATTGGATCAAAATGTAGTCAACATAAATATACTGTGTTGATGATAATTAATTTGAATAAACATTGAAGTAATTTTATTTTATTTTTTGCACTTTTTGGGATATTTGGCCATTTATTTTTATACCAGCGTGATGTTAAGGAATACTTATGAGTACTGAGGCTATCTAGCTTTAGCCATTTAGCCTCAATCTTGATCGTGCATATTTCGATATAAAATTTCACGAAAAAGGCAATGGTGTTCAAATTTTTTTTCTATATGATGATAAATATTAGGGGGTATTATATGATATGATATAGGAATTTAGAAAAAAGTAAAAGGTTTTTCTTCTTTGAACATAAAATGGAATAACAATTTATGAACTTTCGTTAACCCCATGAGAGACACCCCATTTTATGGATAATTAGTGTTTTCTTAGGCAAATAAAGTGCTAGGGACAATAAGCATTTTTGGCAGACTTTCTTTAAAATGAACTCAAAAAAGCCAGAGAATTTGTTTTCTCAGATTAAAACATAAAACTGTTAAAAAAGTGAAATAAGTTACGATAAATATACATTATTGATATATAATATGATATTATGATATAATAGAGAAAAATAAGTGTCCCAAAGAGCCTTGTCGTACACCCAAACGAACTGATAGCACAGAAAAGTAAGAATTATTTGATAAATATTACTTAAATGTGATTTAATTAAACCATTAGAGATAGATCGGTAAACTTAAACTATTTAGAAAGTTTAAATCATAACAAACCATGATCCACTTTGTCAAAGGCCATCAAAAAATCTAATAAAATAAACATGGTTAGTTAGCATTTGCTGATCGATATTAATATTAATTAAAATATTAACATTTGGAGATTAGAAACAAGATATTTCCAAAAGAACACCAATTAATGGTGCAGTAGTACTTTAATGGTGCAGTAGTACTTTAATAGGAAAAGACAATATTCAAGCCAGCTCGTTAATATGTCTATATACCGAAACCGCCATACTATTTGAATAATTATATTATAGACAACTTTCATCATTATAACTGAAAAAAAAAAATCTACAATAAATGTAAAATTAAGGGATTTGGATTTCGTTTAATAAATGTAAATTAAGTATTTTACCTCAAGTAGGTATACTTAAAAGTAGATCAAACCCAATTGCTATAATTATGGTATTACTTATAATATTTTCGACTTTATTGTACATAGAATATGTACTGGTATAATGGACATTATAAGGAAACTAATCAACATAAAAAAAATATTTTATTTCAAAGCTCCAGTCTTTTAGGCATATATAGTTACATTACAAAAACACTTTTCTGCCAAACCTTACTTATACATATATAAACTAAGGGTTGAACATACAAATTAAAATATCGAATTGAAATGGGTTTTTCTTCTAGTTTACGGACAAAACATTTAAATTACAACCAAAGCAACGAAACGCAATGTTCAAATCACGTTTTGGTTGTAAAATATCAAGAGTGTACATATTGTATTAAAGAAAGGTAAAAAATGGCGAACCGTTGCATAAAAAGTATAAAATATGGCCGCAGTCATAAAATAAATATTTATATATACGGAAAAGTGTACAATTGAATATTAGAAAATATTACATTGCATGATTTGTGATTGTAAACCATTACCTAGCTGAAATGAAAATTAACAACAAATTATTAGGGAATTATGGATTATAGCAGCCATGTCCAACACGCGGCCTAATTGAAGATATTTTGCGGTTTTTTTTTTAAGTCTGCAACTACGTACACTTATACATTATTGCATTTTCTTACTGATAAAAATATGCTTATATACAATACGCGCTAACTCATTTTTATGTACTTTTCAGGAGACAGTAAAAACTAAAGTTGTTTCGTATAGCGTATTGAGTTAGCGGATGGTCAAACATTGAAAAAACGATATTTTTAAAACAAACTTTTTGTGATATTTTTAGGTGCAGGGTTGCATAAACATCAATTTTTTGCAATAAAAGAAAATTGGTAAAAATGAGTTTGTGAGTATTGTATATATAAGCCATCAATATATTACCCGTTAGCGGATTTAGCGATAAAGAGTGTTCTCTATTGATATAAATGTTTTATATTTTCCTTTTTACGTCCCCAAATTTTAATTATTTTAATACAAATATCGCGTTTCGAAAAACTAAATTTTTATCATCAAATTATTTTCAACGACTTGTTTGAAACCTGAAACAACTGCCAATGTATCTCTGCGAATCTAAAACTGAAAATTTCTGAAAAGATAAAATGTTTTGTACCGATAATCAATGTAGTGAGACATTGGCCCAGTAAGCGATTTTAGTTTGACATCGCTGGATTATAGCAACATAAAAAAACACTTAAAATGTCTACCAACTTTAAAATATACTCGTACATTAGACTAATACCATAATAATTATGAATTTATTAATGAATTGTTCCAAATTTAAATTCCAAAACTATAACATTAAATAATAAACATGTCTACGTGCATTATCGAAACATAAAACCAATTCTGAATTAATAATTTGTACAAGATTTATTTCATTTTCACTGTTTAGTATTAACAATTCAACTTCAAATACTCTATTATTGATATTCGAATATCCAATGAAAATGTATATACTTAGGTAGTACACAATTTGTTTTATGTGACGGTTACTGGTTTGTATGTCTCTCTATATACCTGCATTAAATTTTTAGAGAGATTTTGCGGTTCTTAAACAAAAATGGAAAACAAAAACAAGTTTTCAAATTATAGATAGTACACACATATCTAACTACATAGACATACATACATATATTCTATACACCTGTACCTACCTACCTACCAATGAAAGTGTTCAATATTTAAAGTTTTTCGAGATATCAATTATTGATTTCTTTTGCATGTGCTTGCTTCCAAAATACGACGAGATGCAAAAATTTCACCACGATCAGAACATACACATATGCAATATTGCATGTTTAAAAGTTCATGAAATTTAAATTCGATTTTAAGTTTATAGAAATATATTGGGAATTTGTATATATATGACTTAATATCGATATATAGGATCTGATTTTAATTCTTTTCGTTAGCGTTAATTGATGAATTCGAAAGTACCATTAACCATTATATTTTTGACCAATAATTCCTTGCTTTAATAAATTGTGTTACTTTCTATTGAGAAGTTTTGATTTCATATTTTTATTTTTTTTTATATCACCTCCACGTCCTGTTTCGTCCAAAATTAAGAACAAAAAATTTTAACTCTAAAATCGATCGCTCGCTCGAAAACACATAATTCAAAAATGTGTTGAGATAATTGAACGAAATTTTATATAATATTCGATCCCTTCGATTCCCTATCATAAGATTTTTTTTGTAAATGAAATGTATTTACCGACGGCCACACCTCCCACCTCCCCTACAAAAAATCTATGTTTTTTCCGACGAACGAATCTTAAACAATCTTTTGGCCCCTTCTTGTTTGTACTTTTCATGAGACATCTTATAGGAACACAATAAAACGCTACCATAGTAACTCACCCTCTACTCTATTTCAAAATATATATGCAAAATTTACATTTATACAGAATAAAGAGTGGATTTATAGTTTTTGAGGTCACGAGAAACTCTGGTTTTGCATTGGTATTTTTTCCCACTAAATAACAAATATTTTAAAAAAATTATTAATACAAAATAGTTTTTAGTTTTTGTGGATAAATAATCGTGGGTAACTATTTAAAAAAAAAAAAAAAATCAGTAGGAAATTTTGTAATCATTTTGTGCAAGCCTTTTATAATCACAATTTAATTAATGTCAAAGTCACACATTTTTGATAAAACTGATATATAAAGGCAAAAAACTATATACATAAACTCAATTAGTTTCTATCCTACCTAATAATTTTCATGTAAAAATATTAACTTTTTTTTTTCTTCATAAAACTTTCATTTCACCTTTATGCTAGAAATTATGATATTTTTGCTGGAAGGGAAAATATAATGGAAGAACCCTATGTGGGGTATATTATATAGCAGCAATTATGCAATTCAGATGAAATGTTTGGCATACAGAAGTTTAGCTTTTTAACAGCTTAATTAAGGGCTGTTAACGTGATTTCTCAGTGGGATTTTCATTTTTATTTTTCCCCGCAATGCGCTGCGTCATAATTGGTTGTTTTGTTTACATACAACACAGAAAGGTGTTCAATGGATATATTATGCATGAATTTTTCCCAAAAAAAAAAAAAAAAAAAAAAAAACTTATTTTTTTATAGAAATGTTTGCATGTGTATGAGAACGAAAAGCTTAAATTGGGTATAAATAAAAAAAAAAAAAAATTTCAGCAAATTATCTGGAAAAGCACAGTAAATATTCTATACCTTAATTTGTTGGTGATTTCATAAATTTTCATAAAAAATCTCCTCATTGTATATGGAAAATTAATTGTGGAAAATAAAAATGTGAAATCAACATTTCAAGTCTGGTATTAAAAGGATTAGATTATTAGGTCATTTTAAATATTTATGAAAAAGCACCGAGTTATTGAAAAATTAGGTCAGAGAACGGAAACGTGAATTACAACATAAGGTTTTTTTTCAAATTTTGTTAATGCTTTTTATAGGAAATTTCGATACTCACCGTGTAACAACAATAGGCATATACTTATGTAACACGATTTGTTTCACGCGACTATTTCATTTACAGACATAACAAAGGCTACAAGGCACTTATACAATAGTCCAATACATGTTTGTTATAAAGAATTTTCTTTCTAGTTTTACAAGAAAATAAACATATTTTCCTAAGGCATACATTGTAAGTGTATTAGTATGTATGTGTTGTGTATCTATCTATTAAGTAGGTATACAATAAAAAGTTTCTTATATACCTAAAAAAAAAAATAAGTATACTATATGTTTGGCCAAGAAACCGTGATTTCTTATAAATACGTAATAGTCAAAGCCCAGGAGGCTGCCTAAATTTGGTAAATAAATTACGACACACAAAAGACGTCCTATATAGCAACTTGTTGAAAATAAAGTTTTCGAAAGAAAAAATCTTTTCCTTTCATTTAAATGCTTTTGTGGTCTATGTTTTCAGTTTCCTCTCGCTGTTCCTTTGCTATTCATAGCCAAGTAATTTGAAAGGTTTCATTTCTAAATACATAATGCATTCCGTAAGTAGTGTGTAAGTTGAAGTAATTTTATTTATACATAAGGAATGTTCAGAATGGGAAAATAAAAAACTTTTTTTTTCTAGGAAAATTAAATTAATTAGACACACTAAGTGGCTAGCTGTAGTGCTCTAGCTATTCATATCGACCTTTTCAAATGTCTATCCAAAGGCGTTGCATTCATCTATACTTTGGAACAGATAATTACATTTTTCATTTGTATAAAATACACATAAAAAATACATTTTCTTTCTGGTTCTATGCCAATTCATTGTAACACAATTCTTCGTAGCACAATTCATCGTAACACAATTCTACGAATGAGAAACACTCCCACTTTTTTTTTTACTTTCGTATTCCTGATAAAATATACACATAAAAAATACATTTTCTTTCTGGTTCTATGCCAATTCATTGTAACACAATTCTTCGTAGCACAATTCATC
>JANSTT010002207.1:0-33425 GCA_026745375.1 Platyura marginata
CATATATGAAGATACATACCATAAGTTCTGCAGTGTGTATGAGTGTATCTAGACTTTTAGAAATATTAAAGCAGTTTGTACCTACATTAAATTCTATGCTATACTTTAAGTTCAGTTGATTTATGTACATATATATTGTGTAGTTTGTTATTAAACTTTAGTTTAATTCATTGAACAGTCTGCATTGAAGTGAAATGCTTTAAAAGTTCTACCTTAATAAGATTCCATGCTTTATTATCCACTATTGGATTTGGTCAAATATGAATATTCTCTATTTGAAGATATAAATACTTGGAAAATGCACCAATAACTAATTTATTCTAATTTAAAATTTTTTTTTTCCAAATTAAGTATACTTAAATATTTAAAATTTTTGTGATTATAAGTTTTAATATTTTGGATAACCCTGATCCCTGATTTCTTACAAATGTACATAAATAAATTCAATAGAACAAAATGAGTTTATGTAGATTTTGGTATTTATGACAACACAAATAAAGTGACTTTTTCGATTTTTGGCGACTCATTTTATTAGTTCATAATCCGATTTCCATTAATATTTCACTATTTACTTAGGTCTTAGTAATAAATACGTTCAATGAAAAAAAAAAATGAAGATTTTTCAGGACCATGATTAAAAGAGTTGGGTATATCCTTAAATTGAATCAATAAAACGTCTACATTGAATGATATAACTTAAGGCGTTTACTTATAAACGATAATGGGGGGAAAATTAGGGATTCGAGCAACATTCTATACTAAAAATTTTCAATTTATAAGTAAGTACGAATCCAACGATGTAAAGATGTTTGAGTTATTATGTCGATTAGTATTTATTTTGAATTTTTAAAAATGAAATTTAATTTTTTTGACCGAAAAGTTTAGGCATTTTATAGTAACATAGTAATCTTCACAAATTGATTGAAAACCTTACAGGTTATTGATTTTAAAATCAAATTTAAAAAATTCGAGAAAAAAAAGTTTATGTTTAATTTCCCAATTTTTCCTTACATATCCTTTAGACTTTCAATAAAAATTCATAAAAAAAATTTATATCTCCTAAACCAGGGGAACATTGTTCGGAAATCTATTTTCTCCAGTTAGCTACTTCAAATATCTATAAGAAAAAAATATTTGGCCGATGGATATGATGAAACATTCCTATAAAAATACTCGAAAACATCATATCAGTAAAAGATTTTTATAAAATCGGGGGATTGGAGTCTAGCCTCGAGACTACTCGCAAATTAAAGCTGAGGCTTGTACAAATCCAACAATATATATATGTTTGGGTTTATTATGTCTATTGTATTTATTTTCAATTTTTCAAAATGAAATTCCTTTTTTTGTTTCGAATTCAAGTTGCCATAGCAAATGTGTGGAGATGCACGCGAAATTCTATAAAATCACTTGAAACAAATCAAAAGAAAACGTTAAGATTATTAATTTTAGATTAAATTTATGAAATTCGAAAAAAAAAACGTTTTTGTTCAAATTTTCCCAAGTTTCCCTTATATATTAGATTAGATTAGATTTTCGATAACAGTTCTTTAAAATATTCATATCTCCTAGACTACAGGACCATTGTTTAGGCCGGTGTAATATTTCCATCAGAAAACACATTTAAAAACATAAGTAAATAATTTTAGCCTTAAGATTATCTGCAAATTAAAGCTTAGGAATGTATACAAATCTAATGATAATAATAATAATGATAAAAATATTTTAGTATATAACCAGATAACAATAATAAACCAAATTTATGCTTAGAATTTGATTTCTATTGAATTAATCTAATATTCTAAAGGTAATACTGGAAGGTAAAATCTTGGGGAATAAAAATTTAATAAAAAATAAAAAAATCCAAATGTCTTTTATAATTGGCATAGTATAATTAGACTTGACAATTTTTACTTCCTTCTTTGGCTTAAATTAAATATAAAGAACAGTACTTAAAAGAGAAGGGGATTTCTTAAGCTTCTTTGTTTTCGTTATACTTATTTGTTATTGCAATAAGTATATACTCTTTTTTTTATATTCTTATTATGTATTTATGTATTATACATATGTACTATACATCTTAAGTATGAACTCACTTACATAAATAAATATAGATCAGTATATTCTTTAATTAATACGAAATTAAGAATGGCTTAAGGCTTATTTTTGGTTAGATTTTTTTTTCGTTCTTCCGCATTGCCTTAAAAAGGAAGGTTACTTTGTCTTACATACACATATAGATAAAGATAAAGAAATAAATTTAAAGATTTACAAGGAAATGTTTGTGAAAAGAAAATAAGAACAAAGTAACTACTCACATATGTATTATGTTTATGTAGTAAAAATAGGAGAAATCTCACCTCCTTTAATGTGGAATTGTTGTTTTTTATCTCGAGGCTTTCTATATACATTTTTTTATTACATTTTTTGTTTTTCGATTTTTTGGCACAACCAACATACAATTTTAAATTAGGCCCATTTTTTGGGGATTTCAGGCTATTTCTATTGTCTGGATATATCCCACTTACTTATTGTATAAAATTTGGCGTACGACCTTATTTTAAAGATAGATAAAGATATCGAAATATCGATCCTCAATTACCTAACTAGGTATTCCATTTTTAGTTTAATAGTCGTACCCCCGATCTAAAAAAAAACAGATTTTTGATAAACGGTCTTTATGGAGGAACAAATAAATATAAAATGAAATTATTAACTAAAGACCTAAAATTTAAAAATTTGAAACAATTGCCCTATGAAATTCCATGATATCTTAGGGTATAAAAATTCTAGTTTATCTAGGACAAGATCTAATGATCCATTTATTGTAGTTTTGTTTTAAATTATATACAAAATTACAATTCATATTATTTCACTTGTCATATATTGGACAACCCTGAATCTCTATATATTATATAAGCCTTTTTTTTTAAAGACATTTTACCTCGTATTTTACAGCTTTAAAAGTGATAAAAAAAAATTTAGCACATTTTTTTTTTACTTCCTTCAGAGCTTCTATATTTTATATGTCGTCAACTTTAATACATGAAAAGCATCTCGCTATCTCTTGCTCTATCTCAACTTGCTTACTTTAAAGTAAAAAAAAAAAAAAACTTTTTTCACCTTCCTTGTAAAATTTACAATGATTGTGGTTTTATAATACCCACATACACCCATCCCATAGAGATACTTATTTGCTGCTGGAAAAAACAAGTGCAATATGGCCGTTTGTGCCTGTTAACAAAAAAAAAAAAACAACTCAGCTGCTGCACCACTTGCATCACTACCAACAGCAGCAGTAGCAACATTTACTGCAGTAAAGGTAAATAAACTCTCGAGGTAAACAGGTGCAGAAAAAAAAAATTATAATTTTTTTTTATTTATTTTGCACTTGTATTGTAATAACATATTATCTCTGTAATACATCTATAGATTCCTACTCTACAATCTAGATAAGTATATAGAGAAGAAATAAAAATTACGATTACGTAAAGTACACTTATAAATTTAATTAATTAAATTCTTGAGAAGAAAGAAGAGAAGAAAAAAAAATATTTTGATCAACCGACCGAAAGTATAATAAAATGAAACTCATCGTTTTGATGTAACCAACAATGAATGATGGATAAAAATGAGCCATTCTGAGCGTCTGCTAAAAAGATTAAAGTGAAAATGTTGAAAAACAAAATTCGGAACGCCACCTTGTCACCCCCCACCCCCCGAGGACATCATCACCGATGCCGCCGCCACCACCAGAACACACCACCGCACACACAATTATTATTCTCTATGTATAAATAAATACTCCCACTATTATTTTCACCAAAAATGAAGAAAAGAAAAAAAAACACTCCCCACCCTTCCATCATCCTCCATATCTAATATATATGACCCATTCTCTATCTATAGGATGCGGAGAAGAGAAATTGCTCACACAAAAACGTTGTATCCCATTGATGGTTCTTGCAGATATTGTTATGTAGTTTTTTTTTTTTTTTTTTTTGTCACAGCAAAAGGAGTATGGAGTATTGGAGTTTTGTGTGACAATCACCCACGCCCTGGGAAACCAAAAAAGTATACGATGATATGAACTCTATGAAAATGGTAAAAAGAGATGAGTGGATGAGGTCATTATAATGACACCAGGCCTCTATGTGTATATATTCTGTCCTGTCCTGGTCCTATTCCATTTCTATATATCTATATACAGTGTATATAGATAGATCTGTAGGATAGCTTATATAATGCTCGGTCAGCACAAAAAAAAAATCGTTCGACCCGGGAAAAACTATAAGGGGAAAAAGCAGGAGTATCCATGTACATATATAAATGATGTAATATTACAGCATTACATTATATACCTTTTTGTGGAGCCATATACATCATATACATGGATCAACTCTTTCATTTTTTTTTTCCCCCACCGAAGCAGAAACTGTGTGCGGATGTGAAGTTACGTATTTTACCTTCGTTGCGATGGGAAATTGGAAGGGCGCATGTGCCCGGCTACACTCAGGAATTTCATATTGGAATTTGCTGTACCAAAACGGGCGTGTAGTTTTGTTTTTCTCGATTTTTCGCCGATATTTTTTTTTATTTTTTGTCTTTTTATCCTCGCTTTTCTGTCTGTATGGTTTTTGTTTCGGCATGCATGAAAACGTAACATAAAGCAAAAGATATAGGAAGGAGGTATTTAATAATATACGTACGAGAGGAGTAGGTATGTGCCATGTATACAAAGTATCTGAATATATATGTAGAATTTTGAGGGATTCTAATTGAAATTGATTTTCGGATCGATGGGTTATAAAGAAAAAGGGTTGGACTAAAACTAAATTGTTGTTTGGTATTTTGTTTTTATCTAAAACCGATATAATTTACGCTTTAGTGATTTGAAACAAAAAACAAAACTTTTTTCGATCATTATCTGGTTTCGTTGTTGTTCTGGTTTGGAAATATTTCGTTTTTACCTTTAACCTTCGAATTAATAACAATTAACGCTAAATATTCACCACATTAACATTTCTGTTCTGATTAATATTGACCATAAGTATGCACAACCACATACATACGTTTAAATACCAACTTCTATCTAAAACTGACCAAACAAACCAGCTCAGCTGAACCATAAATATCTCACTTCAGTCAAAAATGAAGGAAAACGTTATGTTTCCAATGGATAACACCGGAAATTGTTAATTTTATTTGGTAATTTTTTCAATGCCATATCAATATAAATTCATATATCACAATCTTTAATATTTTTTTTTTCTTACATGCATACACTTATGCATACATACATACACACATACATACGAGTAGGTAAGTACACTCAATTGTTTGTTACATTTCGTTAACTTTAAGAAGTATTTAAGATACTGATTTAGTAAAATATATTTTAATTATCAGACCCAAAGCATTGTAATTCTGTCAGACATGTAGGCTCCCATTAAGGCTCATACACCATTAGCTTCAGAAATGCCTAAATAAACTCAAAAAACAAGACAAAACCAAAAAAAATCACTTTCTACTGGGTGCCTGGACATGTAGGCATAGATGGAAACGAAAGAGCGGACAATCTGGCAAAAAAGGGGGCATCCACCCGTTTCATTGGATCAAAGCTCTTCTGTTGAATCGGGACAAATGCAATCCGCAGAGAATTTGAAAAAGGAGGAAGAAGAGAGAAGGGCCAAGCAATGGAGTGAACTTCCTAAGCTAAGGCAATCTAAAATAATATTCGGGCACTATAATCGAAAGATGTATGAGAAGAAAAAATAAACTTAGAATGCTGACGGAATTCTTGACAGGACATTGAAGGCTGAAAGGACACCTAAAGAAGCAAAATACGTCCAGATTTTGCGAACAAAATAAAAGAAACCCCAATACATCTCCATACGGAATCCTTCAACCAATCAATCTGGCTAATTAAAATGTATTCCAGATGATTTCTTAGAGATATCCTAGAGACAACATAGAAAGTATGAGGTTTTTTTTTTGTCCATCCAAAATTTAATGTTTTAAGTACCTATATATTTGAATGTTCCAACAAAAACCAAAAAGAAAACTCGCTAACCTCCATAAACTCATCCCATATAATAACAACAAAGAAACTTCAGACTAAGTATGTATTTATGTTGCAGATTTATATATAACATCAACTTTAAGACGAGGTTATCATGACTACCGACTATTGGTCCATACTTAACGAGTTACCATTAAAATAAAATCCCTTAGTTCGCATTTTCATCACATTTTCCACCTAATAATAATCCCTTTTCAGTGAATCCGTCTAGGTATGGAAAGATTAGTCTCGGAGATTAGTAGCTAGCAACAAAAAAATAAAAAAATAAAATAAAATCTATTCACGAACATAGCTATTGTTTCTAGCGCACATAGATTTTGTGTTTGTATGTGTGTCTGTGTATGTACTATAATACATTACCTAGGTTACCTACTCGTTTTAATTTTTTTTTGTTTTACTGTTTTTTTTTTTGTGTGAAAAATCAATGTTGATTTAATATGTGAAGATTTTTTTTTTTTTTGCTGTGCTAAGCTTGAGAAGATTAAAGCGGAATTTTATAATGGATGGTGAAAAATATATTTCAAGCTTATACAGCGTTTCAGGGAAAGCAACAAAAAAAAAATGCTGGATTATGCAGAATACGTGGTTGCACCATTCGCATATATGAAAAATAAGACATTTTTTTGTATTTTTTTTAATTTTTAGTTCAAAATATATAATTGAAATTTATACTTAGTATGTACTCCAACTTTTTTGTTCCAAGTACATAGTAAACACTAATAACGTTTTACTTAATTATAATAATTGTTTTTCTATGGAAATGAGTTTTTCATATTTTTTGTGTTCCGAATTTCAGATGAAAAAGTCAATAAATTAAAATTTAGTCCTGATTTGCTTTAGATGGATAGTCGGTTTAAAGGGATCTCTTACCAAGAATTTGAACATTAAAAAATGAAGTTTTCACTTCTAAACTACAACTGCAAATGGTATTCCAATGCTATAGAAGTGTTTGTTAACAGTTAGGTTAAGTGGTTTGGAACTCATAGTAAAGTTCTCTGATAAGCATTGTAAGTTAGTTAAATTTTTCCAGATTCGGTTAGGTTAGGTTAGAAAGCTGCTAGAATTTGCTGAAGGGGTGCTCAGAAAAAAGATAGTGTGGAGGAGAATCTACAAGAACTGAGAATTCTAAATTGGAAAACGGTCGCCGATGATCGCCAGGAATGGAGAGATCTAGTGGAGTTAGCCAAAACTCCACTGAATAAGAAGGGTTGATAAGTAAGTTAGTTAGTTAGATTAGATCAAATCAACATTTTCAACTTAAAACCAGAGAGACAACGATGTTTTTTTCCCATCCTTTCTTTGCCACACAAATTCATGAAAAAGTTGCACTTTTTGACGACTTCCGTCCGTGTGATTTAGGCAAGAAATTTTGGAATCGCCACTGCAGTTGGTATATAATAATCGTCGTTAACTTTGGAGCGGGAGGTCGTAGTCTCAAGACGGTTGGTTCGGATTGCACATAAAATCAAAAAGAATAAAAGTAATTGGCATTATTTCAAAATTTCGATGAAATAAAGAGCATTTTGAAAGGTCTACACGGTAAAAAATTAAAAACCACAAAAAAGGAGCTAGACATGTCAATTTATATAATGTGACGGGAGATTTATACCCAAAGACAAGAATGTGGACTAAATCACACTATATACATTAAATAACTTGGAATTTTCCAATAAACAACTAAAAACTGAATGGTTTACTAGAGGGCATTTATTTACATATAACTTACGGTTTCAGTTTACGATTACCTATCCATTTTATTCTGCGGACATAGTAAAATTTCAAATTACCAATTTGGGACAAAACAATCGGGTGTACCTTACATATATTAGACTAATTTCCATATCACCTGTAATTGTGTAACAAACTTTAATTTAAACATACATCAAAACATTGTTTCAACAAAATTGCAATGTCTTTGGTTGACTTGTCGACATTTTTTTTTTTTTTTTGTAGGTAAATAATACCTCTATGACTCTATGTCTATACGATATGTAGCATAGTATTGTGACTATGTTTATTAATAAATATACAAAGGCGCAGAAAATATTAACAATCATGAAACTAAAAATTTCGAAATTCAAAAGTGCCAACCACATTATTTGTGATATGTTTTTTATGTGTGGCTATAAGTATACGACAGAGTTCGTTGATCCATGTGTTTCACAAGAAGTAACCATTAATAGATTGGAGTTAAGACAAAAAAACTATTTTTTTTTTTTTTTATAATTTTAAGTTGGTAGTCAATGTTGGTATTGGATTTGCCTGCGTTGCCATTGTAGTTTTTTTCCTTCAATAATTTTTTTTTTCCTGATGCAAACTAGTTTTCCGCAATCATTAATATCTTAATTTATTTCTTCTAGCGCTAGGTGTATCTATGTACATATTTGTACAGGTATGTACTAGTAGATTATAATTTCAATATGCAAAATAACCTGTAGAGACTACTATGCGCAAAAGGTTTCGGGTTGAATTTCTGGTCTAATTAATATCATATCAGTGTTTGACCTATCAACGTGTCAATTCCAACTCTTCAGCAAAAAGTTAAACAATGTGCTATAGAGCTATAGACTAACATTTTATACACGCTATTACAAATAAATGAAGTTGCCACTGGTAATTAGTACTTTTAGGTTTCTTGGCAAAACTGGCCGTTTTTGAGTTCTATTCTCCTTATTATATTCTTCGAGTAATATAAGTAGAGAATTTTTCCAATTATAGAAATTAAACTAAGCCAAGAACATTAAAAAAGTGTACCAAGAACACTAAAAAATCCAAAACGATTCTAATCAAAGACCAACTTTAAACATTAAAAAAAAGTCTACATATTCTTGAATAAAACTCTATCGTACGTTCAAAAAGTTTAACAACCAATTCATCCTATAATCAACGTCATCAACTTATTATTTTTATTTAATTAGGCTAATCTTGTATTAGAATACACAACTTCTACCATTAATTTTATCTTAACGAAAACCATTATGAATAATACAACTGCGCAAAAAAATCTAACTAAATGCTGCCAACAATGTATTTGTATTTATATATATATATATCTATGTATTTTATATAATTAAATTTATATAATGTAAGAACAGAACAACTACATTTACAGACATCAGTTGACTGTAATTTATTCAGCAGGCAACACGCGATTGTGTCTAGAAGTGAATATGTACTGTTTTTTGTTTGTTCACATTTTATTATATAGCAAAACCAGATAAGTCCGCAGTTGCGCATTGAACACTCTGTATTTACTTTGCATTGCATGATTTCATTGTGCTGATAGACCTAAGCCAGATAAGACGTTCTCATCAATTTCTAGTGTCCAACTACTAGAATTGGCTAGATATTGGTTTCAAATAATATTTTATTTTACATTTCTTATTTATATGTGGCAATAAAAAGTTTTGTTGTGTATTTAGAAAGATTTTTTTTTTTTTTCGAAAAATTTTTGTTTTGATATGAAAATTTGTGTCAAAAATTTGTGCGACGACAATTTTCTCTTGCTGAATAGTAAGTTATGGCAAAAAAAAAAAAGAAAAAAGAAGTCTTTTTGTACCAAAAAAAAAAACAAAAAACAGAGTGTATAAAAAGTGGATATACTTAATCACTAAAAACAACATTTATGCAAATCATAATGAATAAAAATAGGATCGACCAAAAAAAAATAATGAAATACATAAGGACACGTAATATAAAAACATAAATTTTTTGGGGATATATTGAATACCAGTCAGGGCGGTGCCTGATGTCCTTGAGGTGGCTTTGAACTAAGATTTACGTCATCAAATGTCATTATATATGTATATATATATATGTATATAAATTCTTCTTTTTTTTTTTTTTTTTTCTTTTTTCGTGTACGACTATTGTACACACGCACACCGCAAATTGCTAAGGATTCACGCATAAAAAGAAAGGCTTCATTATTGGAACATTAAATGTCTCACCATAATAGTGCACAATCGTCATCAACAACGCCCCGAAAAAAAATCGAATTTTTGTTTTTTTTTTTGTATCAAAGGGAAGAACGGACTTTTTTTGTTTGGTACTAAAATCGATTTTTTTTTACCGTTTATAGTCGTCTAGCTAGATTTCTATATAGAATAGAAGACCATCACTTTTTTTTATAAAACCATAATGATTATAAATAAAAATGAATATACAGCACTGCACACTAATATGCATGGGATGAATTATAGAGTATACCACCAGACCTATTATCGTCATTGTATCAAACCAATGGGAGTACAAATCGTTAAATTCTGATGAAAATTCCTGACTATTAGGATTGAAGTGCATGCTATGTGGAGGTAAATGCATACATAGTTAATATAATAGTAGTATGACCATAGACTCGGTACCTATCTAATGTTGATTGCCGATTAGAAAACACGATAAACTCGCTGTACATACTATAAAACGTATGTTCTCGTTTAGGTTCAATAAATGGATTTAATCGTTCATTTATTATAGAAAAATTATCAACATTTATTGATTTCTTATAATGTACCTATGATACAATAAATATCTACATACATACATAGTCAGGTATTAAGTATAATTATGGAGACAAATGATAGAATCTGATTTTTTATTGGAAGAATGGAAGAAGAGTGAAAATGTTTTAGTAAATCTCTTTGTATAGTTCAGTTCGGTATCTTTTTATCCATCGAGTGACATGTTTGCTACACAAATGCGGTAGATGAGAGGTGTGTAAAGTGGTAAAGTTATACAAATGAACCAAACATTTGAAGAACTAAGTAATGTATACTAACTTTAACTATAGTTATATATGTAAGTATATAATATGTACTATTAAGTATAGGTTTAAGTATTTTGTTTAGAAGTTTGTTCCCATTATTTTTGGACTATCGATTGGTATTGTGTGTGTGTTTGTGGAATAAATGAAATTTTCTTTTTTTTTCGTTTGGAATTTCGGAATACGCATTTTCAAATAAATTCGAAACCATATGGTTCTCAAAGATGGAATAAATTATAAAAATTATGAAAATATCTGTATCTGTAAAATTTTTGGGCACTTTATTTTTTGGTTTTTGTTTATTTTTTTTTTAATAAATTTTTCTAGTACAATTTAGTACATAATCAGACATGGTATGAGAAAATAAAGAGGAAACAAAATACAATCCAGGCACAGAGAATTTGAATATATATAAAATAGAGGTGATTTGATATTTTTTTGTTCGGGCAAGGTCCCACACTTAAATAACTATGACAACGAATAGGCCTGCATCTTAAGATATATCGAGGCTTTTATAGATTTTTGATGTTGGTTACTTCAAAGTAGAAGTTGAACAAATTTATATTTGATCTGAATTTTTGGAAATAATCCTTAAAATGTTGAAATTTCTAATTACGCCTATTATGTGGTTACTTACCAAATGAAAGGTGATGAATAATTTAAAAGGATTTATTTTTTAAGGAATATGGGTTATTCAACAAAAATAATGATGGCATTAACGGATGTATAGTACAACAACTGACAAAATTCTTTGAGACAGTCTGGAAGTAGAGGAAGCCTTCTGTACAACATCCGTTTTTGGTACATATAGTAGGGTTGAACAATGTGAAAAGGCATAATGTATGTACAATTCTTACAAAATTCTTTAGATAGTTGGTACAACTACAATTCTGTTGTGTATTCACTTTGTTTACTATATTTAATTTGTAATAATAATTTTTTTTTGTTTCCAGACATCTAAGTACTTAATCTGCTTATCTTTATAGTGAACAGAGTGAACTGTAGTAAAGATATTTTCGTCTTTTTATTGGACGATATCAGTAATAACATATTCACAGAATTCGTTTTTCGTTCATCAAATAGCTATTTGGAAAAAGCAGGGTCTTTCGACTGTTAAGGGTTAATAGATAACGTGCTGTTGATGAAATTAGCAAAAAATATCTACAAACCTCTTGGAGATTTTGCTAGCTTCTTATTTTGTTATTGGGATATCTAAGCTAAAATTGATTTACCTACTCTTTATTTTCTTAAATATATAAATACATAGTCTAAATTATTAAATTTTTAAGTAAGCACTTAGTTATATATATTTATTCTGAATAAATGATTTATTATTATTTGTATTCAAATTTTTATTCCCACATTTATATCATCTCTTTTACTTTGAAGCACCCTATCTTAAAATTCATTCAATATTTTAGATAACTTAAATCCGTATCAATATACTTAATGGGCATTTTGCCAAAGAATCTTAGAGATTCTTGTTAAAGTTTAACTATTATTCCATCTATGTATGTACGAGTATGTTAGAAAAGAAAGTATTTATCAGAAATTATTTGCGTTTCTATTGAATGTGCAAATAATTCAAATCATACCAGAGAAAATCTGAATTTCTATTGTAAATGTGCCTTTGACGTTGTTTTGGTGTTACATAATATGACTAAATAATTGGATGATCAGCATTGACGATGAAATTATTTCATGCATCGGTTAACGGAGACATACATATATACACAATACAAAGGATATGAAAATAGAGAACTAATTGTATGTACCTTTCAGCATGTGAGGTAATGTCTCACCTAAAAAAAGAAATATTTACCAGTAGGTACGTTAAAAAATTAGGTTTAAAGGTATTTTCAAAGTATTAGGTAGAATTTATAATGAGAAATCAGTAAGTGTTGTTGGTATGTCAATAGGTCTGTTACTGTTTTGTAAGTAAAATGTAAAAATTATTATACTTTTTTGGTTTACCATTTAATTTCATCTACGGAACGCCAGTGGTACTTTTTTAGCTACATATGGGTCGAAATTGGACAATATTTATTACATAGGAATAGGAATGTAGAACATCCAGTTAAAAGTGTTGCATATTTTCATCATTTTCTCGATATTTTGTTAGAAAATCGGCAAAAAAGATTGGAAATCAAATTTTACTTGAAAGAGGAATAAATTTAATAAAAAAATAATTCAACAATTAAGTGAGGAGTTTGTAGAGATTTAACAAGGATTTTCTGAAGAATTTTGTATATAGGCACAAAAATACAATCCACGCCAATATAATTCGACACCAACTGACTAGTATTAGTATTAGTAGTATTTCTAATATACTTACTTACAATACGTGTGTGGTCTTAAAAAATTAAGACTGTTACAAGATCGCTTATTATTTTTTTAAATGTAATAAAATTTGGAAAAATTAACATCATCTCTAAATTCTATATTTACATAAATAACAAATACATAGTTAAAAATGTAAGCAGTATGTACATATGTATATACGTATACAAGTTTTAATAATTTAATTAAATCAAATTTACTAAATGCCATGTTAACTTGATTGTCAGATAAAGTTTATGTGAGGTTACAAAGAGAATCACGAAATCATGTAAAAACTATAAATACCAACCAGACTAACATTATCAATTCCAACGGAAATTCTAATAATTTGATCACATTATTCATATATGTACCTACAGCTACACTACATACATACATAAATACATTCTTACTTATTATTAGATACTTAAATGTATTGTGTATTTATAACTATCATACACTTAAGTATACCTATTTTATTAAATACATTATTTATATTTTTACTAAAAATATAAACGAACAATAAAAAAAATCGGCAAATGTCATTTTAATGTTAATGGTGGTGTGGTTTCTATCTACATGCATCTATCTATCTATATGTAGGCTTTAGTTAGAATCTATAGTAAGTAAATAATGGTTCTTCTAGGAGATTGTTTACAACCATAAACCACAAATGCACACACACACATATATACAAATATATACACACACACACAAATTTGATTTGTGGCTGTCATTTAATAATGTCATTTAAAGAGATGGTACAAGAGACATTGTGGTTTTTGATTTATGACTTAACTGTGATTTGCAGTATTTTGTGTGGTTAAAATATTATTAATTTGTTAATGGATATTTTGTTTTTTGCGGAAGAAATATTGTTAAAAAATTTATTATATAAAAAGATTTTAGGTCAAAATTGTAATGGAGTCATCAGAAAATAAACAAATGATTATTAAGTAAAAAAAGAACATTATGGTTTTAATTATTTTAATGTTAAAATTTGAAACCTTAAAAAACCAGTAAAGAAGAAAAAATTGGCTACTTTTCGAGTAAATGATTAAAAACCCTAGAAATTCAATAAAATTGATTGCAGCTAGGTCGTATTTTTGGTCTATGAAAGAAATCTTCATTTTTGTATTCTCTATAGTTGTTTTTATATTCATTTTTTCTACATTTCGACTACCTTTCGAGTAAATGAATGGTTTATATTAAAATTAGGTGAACACTGTAAGACGGCCTCGCCTATTTTTGTCCGATTTGCTCAAAAAACAATAGAGATCTTACTCTAGGACTACATAATAAACTGTCAAAATTTCAACTTTCTAGCTTCAGTCGTTTAGCCGGAATCTTGATCACGGACAGACGGACGGACATGCATAATTCGACTTAGTATTTCACGAGAAAGACAATGGTGTTGAAATTTTTTTTCTACGATGAGTATTAAGGGGCGTTACAAACTCCGTACCAAAGTTATAATACCCTTCGATTAACATCATAAGGGTATAAAAAACCACAGAACCTCCACACAGAAATTTACTCTCCTGGAATTGTCACGGATTTAGTTGAATTCCTCTACATCCAATATAGTTAAAGAAAAAAATCATTATCGCACGTTTTTCGGAGTTTCCAATTAAATATTTTAAACACAATTTTAAAAATAAAAAAAACCTTCGAAATAATAAATAAATTTTTGTAAGAGTAAAAGAGATCACACACTATAGCTGTAATGTACTAATTGTCTTAAATGTTCGTTTCTTATTATAAAAAAAAAGCTCCACCTTTGAGTGTATTGATTTCAAATCAACTGCACTAAGTATTTATTGACAATATCCTATTATACAAATATTACGTTCACCTACTTACGAGCCTAAGTACTTAATACTTAAGGTAAGGTACAATAAAAATTTCAACACAAACAACACACGAAACAAATGCTAATCGAATTACCTGAATGTACTTTATAATATGTTATATTTAATTAGTAATTGATTTCTACAATTTATTGTTTATATATTTATCAACAAATCGATTTTGAATATCAACAATGAACTATCGAATAGGTAACTTGTTTTTAATGTCAAATAAATGCACGCCAATAATATTATTTTAGCGTGTTTGTTATGCCTGGGAATCGTGATATTTTCAAATAAAATGTTGCACTGTTTACGACATTTCTCATCGTTCCAGCACAAATTTTGTTTGATCAAAAAATTATATTCTACCATTCGGAAAGGAAAACATTTGAAATGAAATTGAATGACGTATGTACGTACCGATGCAAGTTTTTTTTTTTTTTTTTGTATCCATATATGAGCGTAATTTTAAAGGGTATTATAACTTTAGTACGGAATTTGTAACACAGCCCTTAATATTTATCACAGATTTCGGCCTGAACATTTAAAATTCTTATGATGAACAGTTTGAACATTTCGGAAAGTTTATTAATGACTTACTAGAGATTGGTGAATAGTGAAACCCGTAACTGTTCGAGGTCCATTAAATGGACCCATTAGACATCTCTCGTGTGTGACATGCCCTCGGTCTACCAATCTAAAATATCAATAAATCTTAGGATGGTGCGCCTTGAATTTTGGACAAGTTCGCTAAATGGATTGCTCAGCTGTTTCAGATTGTTTTTTGCAGAATCTACAGGTTGGTTCACACCGATCCTGTATATGTGCGCTTAGAACTGACTGTCGCCTGTAAGGAACTCCGTCAGTACTAAGAGTATAAGATCTTTATTGCATTTGGAGCAAATTAAACAACGGGAGGAAATGTCTTTCAGTCAAGGAATAATATGTAACCAAATAATATCAAGTACGATATGAAAACTCAGTGCCTCCGGATAAAAAAAAAGTTACCAGATTTGGATTCTATGTACGACCAAAAATTAGCTAGAGTAAATTAATAATAAATATGATTCGACAAAAGTTGAGGTCTCAAAGGGTTAATAGATAAAAAAATTCCACGTCTAATGATTATGGGGGCTCCAATCAATTTTCTATAATTTTTAGCCATTTTAAATATTTATATTAAATTTACCAAATACAGTAATGCCTTGGTATACGACCGCTTTGGAATAAATCCAACTTAATATACGACGATTGATTGATATACGACGATATGCGACTTTGCTGAGAAGTACTTAACACCTCAACAAAGCCCAACGACAATTCGTACTAGCATTGTCTAGAATGAGCAGAAAATGTCACATTTCCGAAACATTCTCATGAGAAGAAGGCAGATGCAAAGATTTTTTGAACAGATTTTTTTAGTAAACGTCAAAACCGAGACAGGAAAGAAAAAATTAAAGTTTATTTAATTTTCATTTATTTCGACTAGTTGCCTCAACAATGTATAATATGTCAATAAAAATAGGATGTTTTATCATGGAAACGAATTAATCATTTTCCCTTTAATTCTTATGGTTTAGTATAAGTACTGTTTGGTTCAAGTCCAATGATCTGGAACGGATTAAGGACGTATACCGAGGTATCACTGTATTGATTTGTTCTATAGGAAAAATGTTTGAGGACAAAGTTAGGGGGAAAAATTGTCCCAATGAATTGCTTGGCTAAGGGAATTACACTGGAATTAAACTGAAATTACATGGACTAGTCACAAGAATTACTTTAGTTAGTGATTACCCCCCTCGGGACAAAGTAGACTTTTCTCTAATATATACCAACTGGTTCTAAATCAAATCCTTCTCGACATTATCATAATTTCATGTATTTTTCAAAGTATTTTAAGTAAATATTTAAACAAACGAGTATTAAATAGTCAGTTGAACTGACTACAATAATGTTGGTATATTCAAAAGAATCAGGTCACAATAAGAATTTTAGAAAATAATTTGTTATCATGAAATTAGTTCTATTTTTTTGTTGTTTTTTTTAATTTTTCTTTATGGAGTCTTTAGATTTCTTATTGTTGTAGAAAAGGGCAATTCTTTGAAATTTGGTCAAACAATTTTTTTTTTTTGGTCTATGAATAAAAATTAAATAAATCAAATATAATATTCAAGAAGTGAGTAGTACAAAAAGAAAGAAAAGAAAAAATTAACTATCTCCCAAAAATTATTCAGTTAGTCAATTTAAATATAAATAACAAAATAAATAGAAAGTCATAGCGAAGGAAATGCAACTCTAAAAATATATATATATATATATGCTCAAGCTAATTTAAGTATATCATGTATTAGAATTTGTATTTGAATTCTCAAACTTGACAATAATGATGAATTTCCTTTCAAGAAACAGCGCACTAATCCACTAATGTATACCCATATTAACTTAATTAAAAAAAATTAAATTAATAATGGTTCCATATATAATGATAAGACATTTTTCTATTAGTATACAACAAGCAAATTCACTTTATTGTTTGCTGCCTTCACTGAATCAAACTGATTATCTAAATTGATGTTAATTTACTTTGTGTTTGTTTGTGTGTGTGTGTGTGTGTGTGTACCTCGGTATGAATGGATCTGTGCCTAGCTATTTAGAAATGTTCTATATTTTTGTGGTTGCGACCTATACATCAATTACTTAGTGTTAATAACTAATTTACATTCAGATAAGGTTTCACAACAAAAAAAAAAAAATTAATTATAACAATCGTATTTTGACTGTGTTAGGTAAGTAATTATTAAAAGCAACGTTTTTGGATACGAAAGTTTCGCCAGCAAATTTTTGAAGTAAAGTTTTTAAAGATACTCAATGGATTAACAACGCTGCGGAATGGAATAAGAAGTATTAATTGAATTTTCTGATTTTCGAATTTGGTTAGATTTGTGTTAAAAAATTAAAATTAAAAGTTCTCATCAGGAATTTTAAAAAACGGCTAACAGGAGGGGGGCTAGCAAAAAGTAAAAAAAGTTTCAAATTGACCAATTTTTTTAAAATTCTATTTTTCTTTAATTTAAAAAAATCGATTGAAAATGTTGGAAAATGAAACTGATTTGATAGTTAGCTGAGATTAAATGAAACTTCTTTAGTTCCTTGTCCTAAAAAAATTTCGTTATCTAAACAAACAAAAATCGCTCTAACGCCTCAACGGTTAATTTATAGATTTTATTCTCCATTACAATATTTTTTTTTTTGGCTTAAATTATTCACAGAAACACGCTCTGAAAGTTTTTCTCTTGTATGACGGGACACCCTGTATACTAAATTAAGCATTTACTGGTCAAGAATTTTAGATTAGAGCGGTTTCGGTGAATTTTAAATTAGGCATAAAGTTTCTTTTACTAGTTCAGATGCAATAATTGAGTTCCTATGTAATGGCAAGGGGATATTTATTGGGACATTAATCGACTAATTCCGAGGAAATTCCTTGAGAATACTTTTTAACAAGCGATTATCTCTCCTCGACCTATGAAAAGAGACTAAAAAGTCAATATTCAAACCAAAAGATCAAACGTTAGAGAAAAAAATTTAAATAAATCACTAAGAATGAAATTAATTAAAATTTAAATGTCAAATGGCTTCTGGGATAAAAGAAGATGAAGAATAAAAACTTTATCAATACTGCCGATTTTTACCTTTTTTTTCGTTTTTTTGCGGTCTCCCATAAGAAACCCCACAAACCACTTAACTTTGGAGGTATAACCAAAGAATGGCTTCCAAACGTAAGATAAGAAACTGTATTTAGTCGAATTATCAAATAACGTCACAGCCAATAATATAGATTTATGGATTAATTTCTTGCATCTTATTGTGTTAATACAAATAACAACAAAAAATGGTCGCTATTAATAAAAATTAAGAAAAGAGAGAGAGAGAAAAAAACTGTACGATTATAAAAATAGTTCGGTCAAATCAGAATACAAGAAGCTGTATAAAAACTATACTGTACTTGTAACACAAAAAAAAAAAAAGAAGAAAATCCGTCATGGTTCAGGTTTCACACACTGTGTGTACATAAAAACAGAATTATTTTTTTTTTGTTCTTTTTTTTTATTATTATAAAAGTATAAAAATGAAGTTTTGTTGTTATTTGATTCTATACGGTATGTCGTTCTTTTATGTGTGTGGGTATATTATTGCATGAAGATTTTGTTTTTTTTATATCTCTGCGATATGCTTCATAACTTTTTGCTGGCATCTCTCTTGTTCTAAAACTTACAAGAATCATCATGATATACTTTGTGCCAGGTTATTTTATTTTTATTTTAATATTTTTTTTTTATATTTTTTTTTTTCGTCTCTCTAGTTGGTTTGAGGTTTTTGTCTGTCATATGAGATTTTTGTTTTGTTTTTTTTTTTTTTTCTTTTTTTGCAAATTTTTTCTGTTAACATATGAAAGTTTGTTCGGTTTAGGGAGATAATAAAGAAGTTGTCTTTATGGACAACAGGAAATGATTCATGTGTTTTTCCATTGTCTATGTTGTATGTAATACCTAATAATCTGTTGAACAACAAAAGTATGGTTTTTTTTTTTTTTTTCTTATTGTATTGTTGTGTTAGTAGTATGAATATATAAGAATTCAAGCGTTCAAAAGATTAAGAATGATTTACAGAAATTTGCATTGAAGAGCATTAATTATTTTTGAAAAAATAAAATTTATCTTTTGAATAAGTAATTATATTGTATTACGGAATAGGAAGGTATTTGATGAAAAAAAAAAAAAAAAAAAAGAATATAAATTGCTATTTAATTGAGAAATTTGTAGTTTATGCTTAAGCAATTATCAAAAAACAAAATCTTATTTAACTATTTATTAAAAATAAATCTCAAAATAACGCACAATTTTGTATAGGAGGGTTCAGTAAGTAGATTTAAATGCAAATCTAAAGATATATATTGAAAATTCAATGGAAGATCTTAAAGTTTGTTATTTCAGACTTAATACACAATATGAATAAATCTATTGAAATGACGGCTTCCAATTACCAATCAATTAAGAGGTTATAGTTGAATATTTGTTTTTTTCTTCAATAGGGTAGGTTAGAGATGAGTCTACACATTTCATAAAAATTTCAATCAAAAATAATAAAATAAATAGTAGTGGACTGAGGAACATAATTTGCAAACAGGATGTTTTAGTTGTTATTAAAGAAATGGCTAAAAGGAAATCCCCCCCTGGCTGTAGTACCTTGCACATTTCTCTTAAATTCCAACCTTTCGAAAGCCTAAATTTAATTCGGAAATATTTATTTTATAAAAATTGTCTATGAGGAACCCCTTAGTGCCAATTAAAATAAGAAAAAAATTGAAGAAAATTGAAGATTGGGAGGATTTTGTCTATTTTCAGTATACATTTTGCCCAAATTTCTAAATCCGAAAATTCTGAGATTTTAGGAACGATTTTTTTTTATTAGAAATTTTCTCTATAAATTGGAAAACATAGAAGACCCAGTTTAAAGAAATATATTTTTAAGATTTTCTTCACATTTTGTTACCAAATCTATAGGATATGTTCACATAAAATAAGTAAGATGAAATCTATAAAATTTGGAGTACGTCACTGATTTCTGAATTTCTCTATAAGAAGTCTAGTAATATAGTAAAATTTAGTAAAATGGATAATTCACTTTAATCCAATAAAAGAAAGTCTTCATTTAAAAGTTGTGTAAGTTATAAGAAATGCAGATTTTATCATTGGCCTGCTACTTCTCCTCTGTCTATATCTGCACTTTTTTTCTCTCTGGTACTTTGTCCTTTCTCCAGGCTTAATACCATCGAGATAATCCATCTTATTAAAAACAAAAATTTTATAATTGATTATAGTGTCTTTCTCGACACCAGAACGGAGAATTAATAACAATCTTTTACTAAATCTTGAATTATTTGGAACATATATACATAGAAGATCAAAAGATATCTATAGAGCACCTTTATATAAATACTAAATCTAGCTTGTCACATAGCACTTGATTCTGCGAGGATTCACATTGTGCCTGGCCAACTGTCTATATTTCTCCAACAGTACCACTGATTTTGTTTAAGAACTTGATCAGTTGTGTCATGAGTTTAGACATAATCTCCATAGGTGTTGGGAAGGGTGTGTCTCTAATAACCAAAGTCTGGTGTTTGCTAGTGTTTCAAATCTCATCTAAGAGACTTAAGCACAGATCTGTGAAGACTGCATATATTATAAAATTCAACTATACGTATATAATCTAAAGAAATAATTGATCTTCCTTAGTTTATTGCAAATCAAAGTATAGGTGACGAAAACAACAATAAAAATAAACAAATTCTATTACTATACTTATTTTCATGAATAAATAAAAACTTAAGAAATCACACATCATATAGGCGCACAAGTAAATAACGAGACAGGTACTTTACTTAACGTACCTACTTACAACATAAAAATGTTTTATATTACCAAATTGAACTGGAACAATACTCAGTCAGCTAGTATAGTATAACTATGTAGGTGTATAGGTGATACATGATGCTGTCTGTATTCGTATTGTACCTATTGTATTGTATTGTATTGGACGGGTATAGGTACAACATTGCTACAAATCTTAATATTTAGCTCTATAAGTAATAACCAACTATTTAACTTGACAAGTGCAAAACAAATAAGACCAATGACCATATAGCCAGAGAGAGAGTCTTACATAATATCGTATACATACGAGTATGTAATTTATTTTAATATTCACAGATTGTCTGAGCAATAAATTCTTCCACCGTAGTTAATATGAATTAATTTTATTTGCATTTAATGTGTGTGCAATTAAATTGTCAGACATTTGTTTTATATAATTATGAAATGGACGATATATTATTGCAAGTCTAAAAACAGAGATAGATATACCTTACTATATAAACTAGGTACCAATTGTATGTTGAAAAAAAAAAAGAAAAAAAAAGAAAAAAAAAGAGGGTTGGCAATATAGTATATACTTTGTATACCTACCTACCTATATATATATATATATGGTTGTATATATAGTAAAAGCATAATAATAAGAAATATTGACTATGGACACGTACACGTCTCGTACTCTAATGATTAAGCTTAAAGCACACCTGTGACATGAGTTTATGGCGTAATATAAAATAGTTCAGTAAATATAGAAAATTATGATCGAATAGAAATTTAATATAGTTGACCATGTTTTTGTTTTTGTTGTTGTTGTTGTTGTTGTTTTTTCTTGGTTCATCATTTTTTGTTTGGACACATTTTAATAGATTCCCAATTTTAGTGCCTAGCACCGCATATTACATTTTAATAAAAGTCGAGTTGATTTTATTTCTTGTTCTGAATATTTATTTGAAAAACGTATATTATATACTTATCTAGGTATATATGTAGGTACATATGTATGTATATTTAAGAGACAAATGAAAATAATGAGCAGAATCGAGGCCGGCATAACCTGAACTGAGCATAATAAGCTTAACCGGTTGGATTTGTATAATATTAAATTGTTCAAGTTTTTGAGCACAAACAAGAATAAAAACACTTGAAAACAGGTCTTCTCAAGTGATTTGAATATTTATAGCCTAAATGGTGAATCTCAAGTGCCACCATACACTCTCGTGTTGATGGTTTTGCCTATTTGGTTTCATTATAATAAGTTGAAAATACTTTTTATTTATAAATATGAGATTTATTGACTTGAGAAACAGATTTTTTTTTTTTTTTTGGTCTTCTACTTTTGGTTGTTGGTTTTTTTTTTGGTTTTTGTTTTTTTGTTTTTTGGCTTTCTTTGTGCGCGTCAACCAGTCATGGTCGTCCACGAAAAAAAAAAAAAAAAAAATAAAATTAACGATTCAATATATCAGGAAATATTTACTTCTCTGCATTTAATTTGGGTTTTATACAAAATGATATCTAATAAGATTCGGAACTTTCTTAAGAAATGTTATGGATGCAAAATATAAAATGATATACATAAATATATAGTTAAGTCGATTTCCTTCATAAATATATTTCTTATTCATAACTTTTTTTTATAAGATGTTTAATTTTATAAGTTTTTTTTTTTTTAGAAAATGGTGTATACGCGTACCTATACTTAGTGAGTGTATATATACAAAAATGATAAATCTTTGAAATTATTTAATTTTTTAAACACACAATTGAAACGAAAATTTTGTTCTAACCTTGGCGACACTTTGTTGGAAATACCTACTTTATAAATGTGTATTGCTTCATTACTTCATGTAATGCCTACCTACTTTTTCAGGAAATATTTAATGTACCTGGTCAACGTTTAAGAACCTTTTTTTTGGTATTTTAGTATTTTAATTGTCCTGACCTTCTAACGATGACGATTGATTATTTCTTAAATTGGTTATTTGTTCTTATAATTTTTAAAAATTAAAAAATCAATGCAATTAGTTCTTTTTCTTGCTAAGAAAATAAAAAAAAATTAAGAAATTAAAGAAAAATATGTAATTAAGTAGTGTTAAATTTTTTGGATATTATTCCAAAGTCGATTATTAAGACGAATAATTAAAATGGACAAAAATAAGATTAAGTGTAAAATGAATGTGAATTGAATATACCTTAACCTTCAATCTATGCATTGGGGTCAAATGGACGTCAGTCATTGTAAAATGCGACGTAATGAGTTTATGTACTGACTAAATACGCCAGGCAACTAGAATTACGTCAACTAAGGTGTGTACAAACAAAACAACAACAAAAAGAAATCGAAAAAATATCATACAAAATATATGCGGGCTGAAGTTGACCCCTGAACAGAGAACAGCATATGAAAAATTCACAATGCACAGAGTGAAGGTTAAGAAAATATATTGCAAACATAGCAAGGCATGCTTTACTACAAAAAAAAACCCTGGAAGAAAAATTAATAAAGAATAATGTCGTGCAGACCCGGTGATTGAGGGTAAAGTAAAGAAATTGGAAATTAAAACCGAATGAGATATGGCCAATTTGTTGATAGTCTATCGAGCACAATTAGATGATAATTAATCGATATTAAGCCATTTCTGTAATTAAGTTAAGTAGATGGAATAAATTCATTGAATAAAAATCACGATCAAAATTTACATTTGTATTGGGTTCACATCATCAACATATTATTAATTACCATTAAGATTAAGGTACAATTTAATAATATTAATTATAGAGAAATTCATAATTTACGATTTACCTACATCCTACCATCATATTATGTATTTTTGAATGTACATAATGGAAGAAATGAAAAAATTAAATTTTTTGCGAACGATTTCAATTTCATTAAAATTATTTCAGACAACAACATCGTTTCATGTCATTGCAATATAAAAAAAAGGAAGAATCATCAAAAATGCCGATCGTACGATACGACGACTAATGGGACTTTATGCCATTTACTTATGTATTAAAAAAAAGGGACATTTTCTACATGACAACAACAACAATAACATAGGGAAAAAAATGATTAAATTTTGTCGTTATTTGAAACTCGATAAAAGTCAACTCTACACAGCTCTCACTTAAACTTTTATCTTTATCAAGGAAGCTTGTATGTGATGTGTGTACATATGTATATATATGTGTGTGTGTGTGTGCGTGTCAATCTGTTCAACGAGACCATATTCCCCTTATAATACAAAACTTAATTATAATTGGTCCCAAACCAGTATTTTATCGCTATCCAGAGCTTTTGTATTAACTTTGTTCTGATAAGCAATGGAAAGTTCTAAACAACATTATCGTAAACTCCTATATAGAACATTAGAGAAAAGAAAAAAAAACACACACACAAAATAGAAGTAGAAGATAAAAATATAATGAGCCATGTGCGTCATATAGTTTTTCGTTGCCTGGATTCAATCCCAATCAAATATAAGGTACACTATACAGTCATATGACGTGGCAATACACGAACACATACAGATGTGTGTATAGTAAATATATATAAATATCATATATGTACCTACTTTTATATATATATATACATACTTATATGAATAGAATAGAGAGATAGACTCATGCTTTTAATCATATCAACCCCAATTCCCAAATGGGAATATGTTATACTATATCCTTAATGATGACATTTTGTGTATGCCTTTCGGGGTCAAATATGTAACGAGCATTATACAGACTGGGAAAGTTTACTTAAGAGAAATTCTACCAATGTTTCCATATTATTGTACATATAACCATGGGATGTACAACAAACGAGAAGGGAAGGACGGAAGAAGGGATTCATACCCATTTCTGTTTTATTTGAGAGAGTTCAACAAACGGGAATCATGTTTTGTGAATATTTTTTAATAAACAAACTGTGTATAGGGAATTGTTTACGTTTATTTAGCATATTATATTTAATGGAAATTTTGCAAAAAGTTTGTTGTGTGATCTTTTGAACGAAGTTGTTGTGCAAATTAATTTTTCCAAAAAAAAAACAACTCTAAATGGTTGTACACACACACACACATACTTTACAATATAGAGAAAATATATTTTTGTCGTCTATTAAATGGTATCATACACAATGTACATACAGGGTGTTCCACACAGACGCCATACAGGATCGATTTGAATAAATTTGATTTATAGTAGTTTGACAGCTCTGAGCGTTTATTTTCACTAAAGATCTGGAAATCGATCGATTCTTTAACCCATTTAAAAAAAAAACTTTAAAAACCAGCTCGAAAATTACTCTAGCACTTTACAAAAAAAAAAAAAAATATATATATATTCATGAAAGCTACAAAAGTTCCTTTAATAAATTGTGGAAAAACTTTTGAAAATCGATGAAAAATTGAGAAAAGTTATTGGCAATGTTGTAGGTTTTTTTTCCTTCTATAGACTCCAATGTAACTAACTTTAAATTTAAATAAGTTGAGAACATTTTGCTAAATTTCGATGAATATCATGAATGGTTCTTTTGTTATGTGTATGGTAAGTGGACATAAAAAAAAATTAGTAAGTAGTTATTAAGTAATTAATGATTTACTATGAAATATCTTGAAGGAAATTATTGATACAAAAATTCAAATATTTTTTAGCAAACAATGTGATATTACAAAATGCTAGAGTCAAAAAGTTCTGTAAAATCAGTTGTAAAAGTGATACATTCAAAGATCTTTGGTAAAAATTAAATTTGAAAGTCTTAACTTTAAATTTAAAAAAATATTTATAGATATATATAAAAATAGGCCAAATAGTTTCTCCATAATCTTTGTATAGTTTTGTGGTGTCTGCGTGGAGCACCACGTACAACTCTAAGATTGAAAAAAAAATGTTATGTTGCCTTTTGTGTGGACGCTTCTTTATGTTTACATACGAATGGTTGTTTTATGTTAATTGGACCATGTGTTTTTATGAAAATATACTAAGTACATAAAATGAAATGTACACAATACGGGAAAACAAGTAGAATTGACAAAAATTATGCAATTTTAAAAGCTGGGTTAAAATAACAACAACCCCTACCTCGAAAATTTCACTAAATGTTTTTTTTTATCAACGAGTAATCAATGATTTGAATAGTATATATGTAGGTAGTACATTCGGGTGGTTTTGCTAACTAAGAATTTATCTTAATTCCTTGGTTTTCCCTCAAAAGCAATCTCAACCAATTAACTCGTTAATCAGTCGAAAGTCTTCGCAATAACCAGCTTGTACAGAATTAATTAAGTAAATTTCTATGGAAAATCGATGAAAAACGTTGACAAAGTTATGTACATGCTCTGATAATTGCTTCTATTAAATTTTATTTGAAATTAGTTTTAAATTGGAAACAACAGAAAACCTGGTATGGGTTTCTGCTT
Source organism: Platyura marginata (assembly GCA_026745375.1). Lineage (NCBI taxonomy): Eukaryota > Metazoa > Arthropoda > Insecta > Diptera > Keroplatidae > Platyura > Platyura marginata. Next base: position 26,871 of record JANSTT010002207.1, read on the forward strand.
TCTCGATACATAACAATAGTGGCAATACAAAAAAAAAACTAAGCCAAATAGCCCTTGAGATTAATAATTATCTGACAATGGTGGCAATGAAATAGCCGTATGAGAGTGTGATTCTTTGGTCCGATTTTGACGAAACTTCACACACTACTACACTACTTAGGGTATTTATATTGACATGATATTTCTTTTGATATGACATATATTCCTCCATGTTTTTCGAAAAACATAGTTTTTTTATGACATAAAATCCCGTAATTTTACTATTTTTAGAATCCTCTAACAGCGAATTGGTTATTATTCGTTAATTTGTTATATTTGAAATCATATTTGTACCCCCTGTGAGTGGTCCCACCGAGGCAAATATATTTTTGTAAGATAGAGGACACCTAAGTTTATTTGGCACCAAGAGAGTTTTCCGATTTTCCACTCTTCCAATTTTTCCAGAGCCATTTCCGTGCAATTTTTCCGACTTTGTAAACTTTCTGACCTTTGACCCGCTCACTACCTCTCAAATCATGGTACTATATAATCTTCAAATTATTTTTGAGTAGCCCTACACCTTCATCTACCTGTCCCTGAAAACCCATTCGCGATACCTCTCACCTGGCTTTAGCTAGATTTTTTCTAAGAAGTCGTTAATGGGTTAAGATAAACAACATACATCTTGAACCAGAATAAAACCTATGGAAGCGTCAACGACGACGAATTTAACATCCACGGTCTCATCCCGCTACATGTATCGGAGTATGGATGTATGTGGGAAAATATTTTGGCAGGTATAATTCTAAATAAAAAAAAAAGGAGAAAGTTGAGGTCGACGTACCACACAAAGCGATTACTTATATCTCGTTATTGTTTCGACTCGGTTAAGGTGGGAAAAATACTTTAAAATAGGATTAATAACAATTATCTTATCTTAAGTACACCAATATTGTTTAGATAGAAAAATCACTCATATAAGTATTTATTAAAAAAAAAAAGGAAAAATCACTCAATAGAAAAATAGTTTTTACTAAGTATGAAAACCAACATTAAAGAGAGTGGAAAGGTGTTAGTTTTGTGTGTATAAAAAATATTGAAAATCATGTAGAATATAAAATTAAATTGTTATGTTAAAAAAAGCAAAACAAAAATATTTTTTTTTAGTTTTTGTACAATCAACGAATAAAATAAATAAAATTTGTATATACAGAAAATCGCAACACCGTTCCAGTTATATTTTTAAAAAAAAACCCTAAAATCATAAGATTTAACGAAAAAAATAAGTTGAAAAACCATCAATATTGGCCAATAAAATAATTTGTTTCAATAACTAAATGTATGAATTCAGTGGTGAACATGGACAGAGACGGTGAGTAATTAATTTCCCCATATTCAATAAGACAATATGTATTTTTGGAAACATTTCTGCAAAAAACATGAATCCTAGAGTCAGAAATTATAATCACAGCATGCCATTTTCTTTACCTACGAGTATATACACAGAAATCCTCGATACACCACTGCATAAATTAAGCTGACAAGAAAAAAAAACCACATCGCTTCCTAAAAAAACCCATTTTTCTCGGGGTCACAAAATTATGATTTTGTGAATGATGAAATCCTTTAACGTTTCACAATTGGCCTATCTATAGGTAATTTTGTATCCCCTCCTCTTTAAATATCTAATTAGCAGAGAGACCCATGAGAATTATTAATAAAAGTGTCATAACTTGTTCAGCTTTAAGTCAAAAATGTTATACTATGAATTAACCGTATGCGCTGGGGGGGGGGGGTTTCAAGCCAATTCGACTAACAAGCTGTGACTGATTTTGTTGAAGAATTTAAAAATCAAGCCGATTAGCGATTTGTAATTTACATACAAAAATTAAGTCCATCAATTTTGTTAGGTTGGCATTGAATTTTTTTTTTAATAATTAACTCTAACAAAATTCATTATAATTCATAAATACCATAGTTGAATAAGCGCTCAGCCAGAGCCAGCACAACAACAATTTGATTTACGACTTACGATACTTACAAAATGTACTCGAAATGCATAATATCTCTGGCCTAACTAGTCAAGTCAACTTATTGTACAATCATTTTGATATACACCATTGCGTTGCAATAGTTTCATTCATTAGTATAATGACTAATGAGTTATAGAGGTGGCGTTCACAAACGGCAATAGAGTCAGATTTTCGATTCCATTGTAATGCCAAGTACTTAGGCCTTGTACAATTTTTTTTTTTTTTTGTATTTCACATCGAAATGAACATTTTTATTGTAACAATTTCGCGTTGTTGATGTAATATAATGTTTAGTAATCATATGGGTTTGTCGCACCTGCGTGCGTAATGCGTACACTCTGTATACTTATATATATATGTGTACAAATGTCTAAACATTTTTGTCAAGAAAGTTCAAATAATTTATAGAAAAGTATGCGTCAAATAACAGACATAAAAAATGCATACAAAATGGAGAAAAAAAAAACTTTACTGGGTCAATGTACTCGTTATTTGCAATGTGTTTTGATCTTATACTTAGGAAAGAGAAAATATATACGAACAGAAATCTTATAATAAGACGAGTTTAGTCTATAATATTATAGATTAGATACAGAGTCGCGAGTAGTGATGCTTCAATAAGTTAATTTATTCCTTAATATTTTTACTCCAAATAGGAGCAATTTGACGGACTAAATGGCTCAGTGGGTTGAGTGATTGCCTTTGGAGCGGAGAATGGCCCGAATGCAAGTGTGAAACAGAGAATGTTTTTTTCTGACTGACTTGACTGTAGTTCGAGGCCGGGTGGTTGGATTCCACTTAAAACCAATGGCATTATCTCAGAATGACAGAATGACGAGCATTTGTAAGGTTTGCAGGAGAAACAACTCACGTGCTGGATTTTCACACACATACAAAGAAGATGTCGTCACATCAATGAGATAAATGTATGTTTAGTGGTAAAAAAGGGCACCGATTAATTGTGCCAATTGGTAGATCAGGATAGGTCTCGCCACGAAAAGAAGAAGGAGCAATTTAGTGATTATTCTTCAACCGGATAGTTATTAGTTGAGATGAAACAACTATAATTCCAAAGGTATCGATTAAATATGCCCGATTGATGTTCCTAATCGGTTGATGCATGCGCAAGGGTTACATGTTAAAATATCACCTAAGTAATGTTATGTCAAAAGTCAACTTCAAACAAATGAAACAAACAAACAAACAAATGTACAAAAATTACTATGACAACCCAATTCCATTGGTCAAAGCTTAACATTTGATATGATGAATATGTATAAATAATTAAGATTGCACCAATGAGCAGTTCAATCTTATTTGTTGTTGTTGTATTTTTAATTTTTTTTTTTTTAAGCTAACCTAAAACATGCATTTTTGTTAGTTTGCAAACCATCATCACTCAGGCAACAAACCTTAAATGCTTGTGTTGCCGCATCACACGTGATGATCTTTTACTGCCAGGATTTGCAGGGGATACGTTTCGCCTGGAAGTATACATAAAGGACTTGAGTACACATAATGGTGAATATTAATTTTGAATTTGTTTCGGAATTAAAAAATTATGAATCGGAAATGGTGTGTTCAGGTGGTGAAATATTCCACAGATACAATGAATTATGACTTGTATTTATAAAAAAAATGGTGAGAATGTTGAATTTTCCAAAAAAAAAAAAATGTTCATTGTGTACCTATGTAAGTGTATTACTTAGTTAAGTCTCATTTTTTTAAACAAAATAAAAAAATGTTTGTAATTAGTTTCCAACAAACATTAGAATTAGAGAATAACAAAAGACCATTTTCTAGACTAAATACGAGTCTGCTTCGGTATGTAGCACTAGTGAAGTAATTTTAGAGACATCCCTAAATCTGCCATTCCAAACCATTCATCGATCAAATTGTTCTGAAACTTAAATCACTCTCATTTATCACTTAGAATAGTTTTTAACTTTTTATGGATGTGTCTATAAAAAATGGCGGACGCATATTAGATAAGAACTTTACAGCTTGACAGTCGGTCGGATGTGCAATCAAATGTCATTATTTTGTGTTCGATAACATTTCGGCATTCGAAAAGCAAATACATAAAGGAGCTCCAAACAATTATTTAAATAATGTCCAAATCTTGCTCATTATCATCAAACCAACCTAAAACTAATTTCTCATAAATTTCAATGACAATCGATCACGTCTTTGGCAATTTTTTAATAAATAAGTTATAAATGGACAAAAATGAATAGCGAACTACATTAAAGGTATATAACTATATAAGGCAATCTCTCATAGGTATAGAACACAATAACATCATTCTAAAGAAAAAGCGAACATTTTTGTAAGTGAACAACGAACCGACACTACAGAGGTCTAAGCTATCTTTATCAATAATAATGAATATGCCTAGTCTTAATTCTAAAATAGAATATGAAGAAGATAGTGTCATACGAGATCTTTTAGGTACAACTTTACTTCTCTACAAATTGCTGCCGTTAGTTCATCATTTTTTAACCATTTTAGACGTAGATTTGTTTGTTTGGCCGGTTTTCTGGTTTAAATGCTGTATTATGTATAGATAATTGATTATAGATAATATTAAAAATAAATAATTCTAATATTAAAAAAAAAACAGTAAAGAAAGAAAAATTGGCTACGCCGATTATAATATACCCGTACGAGTACTTGTTTATTATCTACGACTTTGTTTTTCTATATTTTGTTTGTACAACAAGTATAATATTGAGTAAATTGAATACAAATAATTAAAAACCCTTAAAATGACATACAATTCATTGCAACTGCATAATAGTAGATCGTGGAACTTTTTGGCCTATTAATAAAATCTTCATTTTTTAATTCTCTATCATTTTTATTATATTCATTTTTTCCATAATCCAAATATTTTTCAAGAAAATGAATAAGAACCCTAGAATCTACATAAAATTGATTGCAGCGCCACAACGGTAGGTCGTGGAACTTTTTTAGCCTATGAAGGAAATCTTCATTTTTGTACTCTCTATAATTGTTGTCATATTCATTGTTTCTACATTTCGACTATCTTTCGAGTAAATTAATAGTTTATATCAAAATTAGGTGCACACTGTACCACAGTTTCCACTATATCTTGTCCATTTTACTCCAAAAACAATAGATATCTTACTCTAAGATACTACAAGATACAATTTTAAAATTTCACCTTTCCAGCTTTAGCCATTAGGCCGAAATTTTGATCACAGACAGACGGACGGACGTCCATAATTTGACTTAGAATTTTATGAGAAAGACAATGGTGTTAAAATTGTATTCTACGATGAGTATTTAGGGGCGTTACAAACTCAGTACCAAAGTTATAATACCCTTTGATTAATATCATACGGGTATAAAAACCATGGTGTATGTGTGTGTGTGTAAACTATTTCTAAATAATTGTGTACTTACATAAAAATGTATTAGCAGATAATACAATATAATTTTTTTTTTTCATTAATATTAAATATACATAAAAGTCAAATACATAATAATTTCAACAGATTATCGCAAAACTGTGTTAATCATTTTTGTACACATGAGGATACAATAAATTTTAATATAATAGGTATGTACAATTGTACATAGCTGGTATATAAGAGAATTTACACAATTTAATCCATGTGATAAGAGAAACTAATACAAAGAATGTAAACAACGATACAAAGCAGACAGCATGTGAGAGCCAATCAAGGTTTCTAGAATTTACTTAAGATATCATAATAAAATGCTAAAATCTCATTTCGTATGATGATGAATATTACTTATGTACAAAATTTACTTAAATCTTTCATGTCCAACCACCACCCCAAACCCTCCCTCCCAGCCCCATTTTATGTATATTTATTTATTCAGATATGTACTACTCAATGTATATATAAATACCAAGCACATATATAAGTACTTATATGCAAAAAATAAGTCGGTAGGTGCTTATATACATATTTGTCGTAAATAGTTAGATAGAAGCAAAATTTATTTAGCTAATCAAATATACCATCTTTTGATGTGTGCCCATCATATAAATTATAATAATCATATTTGTGATGCAATTTGTCAGAAAAATAATTCATTCAATGGTTCGTACATTACCATGTGGACTATGGACATCTATGTATACATAATAACAATAAAATAATGTGTTGAGACTTGAGAATATCAAAAAAAAAAAAAAAAAAAAATTCTATCTTCGATCAATCTTCAGAATATGAATATCGACCCACTGTGCTTCTTTGTTTTCTCAATTAAAAATAATTTTAAAGTAAAAATCATTTTTCTTTAATAATTTCCATACTTTTTCTTGGAACTCTGTTAACTTTTGTATTCCCTCCCAAACCAATCTGGTAATGTTAAAAAAAAAAAAAGGAAGGACCAAAAGGGAGGTGATGAAATGGAACAAAACCGAGAATAAAACATGAAATAAAAAATTGTACAAATTAATACTGAAGTTACAGGTGGTGTGGAAATAAAAGTGAACGATTTTAAATATTGTTTAATTATTTATTTTTCAATTTTTTTTCAAAAT
>JANSTT010002218.1:0-33416 GCA_026745375.1 Platyura marginata
TGTGTATTAAGTTCAAATGAATAACTTCAACAAGTTGAAAATAACGCTAATTTTAAAAATTATATGGCAGTTAGTAGGTAGTAGTAGTAAACTTACTGTCGTCGTAGTAGTAGTAGTAGGCACCCTGTTATTTATACATGTTTAAATATACATAAAGCATTTTCACGCATCAAATTATCTCTCTCCTTAAATTAAATGTCAATCATTTGGGTGGCTTGAATTCAATTATAAAGTAATTGCATTCCAATTCAAACCACCCCCGTCTCCCTCGCCAAGTTTCTCTGTGGAAATCAGAAGAATATGACAAATGAAGTTAAAGATGGTAGAACAAATGAAATACCTTTTTCATCGTTATTTGTCGCTCGATTTTCTGTCATTGAAGTGAGATGGTTTTTTTTTTTATTTTTTGGACAATACCAAAACGAACAATAAGAAATAAGGAAAAGTTCATTTTATATTCATGAAATAATTTCAAGATTTTGTCTATAGAAAATGTTAAGAAAATTGATGACCACAACTTAGCGTTGTCTTGTTTTTAACGTATAGAAATTTACGATTGCTACGACAAAAATTTTATTAATAGCCCGGTGTTTGGGGGGGCGTCAAATTTTATAGGATCTTTTGTTATTGGCATTTCTGCATTGATAATTAACAATTCAACTCCTTAATTTATTCTTAAAGATATTTTAATTTCTAATGGAAATTAATTTTCTTTAAATGGAAATCTTTCAATGAAAGGTTAACAACGTTTTCTCGCTGCAAAGTTAGACTATTCCATCAAAATCATATCTCAGTTTTATAGCTTGCTATAATTTTTTTTTTATGTTAGTTCAAGTTAAAACAAGTCACAAATCTAATTTATAGCAAATTTTAAGGCGCCATTTAAATTTTTGTTATGAATATATAAGAATTATAGCAAAGTGCAATTATAGTAAGGTACAATTATGAATATAAAAATTATAGCAAAGTGCAATTATGAATATAAGAATTAAAGTATGAATTATAGCATCAGTGCAATTATGCAGATAAGAATTATAGCAAAGTACAATTATGAATATAAGAATTTTAGCATGAATTATTATACCATAGGTGCAATTATGCATATAAGAATTATAGCAAAGTACAATTATGAATATAAGAATTATAGCAGGTATTATAGCAAATATACAAAAATACAATACACAAATTATAGCAAGTATTATTATGGATAACAGGAGTTAATATGTAATTATTTCATAATAATAACAGGAGTTAATATGTAGACCAAATACGATTATGGCAAATCGAATGGAATTGTAGTATGACATTATAGCAAATAGAATTCTAGCAAATGGGATTTTGATAAAAGCAATTAGTCAATTAAATTATACTAAGCCAAATGATAATATTTATAATCATTTAATATATATTTGCAGCATATGTATATTCCTCGGGCAACCTATAAATAGAGAGAGAGAGGGAGAGAGAGAGAAAGCAGCCCTTCTATTTAAATGTACCTACTGTACTTTTTAATTTTCCTAAATCTTTTGGCTCTTCCTATCTAAAAAACCAATTAACCTACGACGTCATTTTCATTCTTGAAACGCCAACAATTTTCATCCATTCATACCTCAACTTCCTTCATCTTTTATATCCTATATACTTGTACATTTACATCTTTCAAGGAATATATATTTTTAATTTTGAAAAAAAAAAAAAAAAACGAAGATATTATTAATGAAACTTAAACAGATTAAAACAGCCTCAAGCAAACGCCATATTAGGTACTTCTAAGAAAACATTATAAAAGTTCATAAATCTAAATCTTGGCTGAAGAAAGGAGATTATGATTTTAAGAAATTCTCTTTTATATTATTCTTACATGATGGCAAAAAGTACCAAAGGCAAATTTCGGCCTAATTTATAATATTTTATGGCCAAAACGAAATGCTACTTAAGCACAATATTGGTACAATAAAAATGAAACTTAATTGCATATTTTTGAAAGTAAATCATAAAAAAAAAAATTGCCTCCACTACTACTATGGAGTATAATGTACATCCGGGATATATGGCCAATTGGACTCCGAACGCCATATTGTTCTGACACTCCATTCAAATGGAAATTGTGGACTTTATATTATGATAGCATTCGGTTTGATAAATCTGTGTACAAAACAGATGCATATCGGGATACAATCCCCTATTTTTATATAGTGAAAAAGCTCTCTTCCCATACGATTTATTGTTATTTTATATTATCTATGTAGGTGTGTGATTGTGTGTGTGTTGTGTATGGATGGAACTTCATATGAATATGTATGTATGTATATCAATCTTTTGCGACATTCCAATAGAATTTATTACCCGAGTAGGTTACGTCATAAATTTATTTCTGTTGTTTTTTTTTTTTGGAGTGGGGTGGGTTTTGAATATGAAAATATTTCAAACATCCCAAATATTGCATATTTTCTCAGTTCATACATCTTCCAACAATTTTTATCCCGCATGGAATAAATGCACATTTCGCGAAAAAATAAATTTCAGGTATTCCGACAGGGATTAAATAGAATTGTTTTCTTTTTTGCGGGCATTAAGAGGATTTTCATTCATTCATTCTTTTTTTTTTACCAACGTTATGTGGTAAGCCACATGTATTTCCTTAATCCCAGGGATTACCTGCAGGTGAAATATGAAGCAATTTTTTATATCGTATTTGATTTATTTGTTTACGTTAAATATGACATAATCCGAAACGTTGTTGTTGTTTTTTTTTCCTCTCCTTCTTTTATTTAATCTTATACTGTGTGTGCGATATAGAAATTATTTATATTTGAGAACGACGAAAGACGAAAAAGTAGGAGTGGGGAACAAAAAAAAAAAAAAAAAAAAAAAAAACAAAACAAAAAAAACCAAAATCTCATTTATTGGAATAAAGGCTGGAGAACTTTTAATTCTTTCAATGTTTTTGTTTCAGCTCAGCATAAATATTTGGATGTTTTTCGTTTTGTTTGTGTTTTCACTTTTCGAACTGTCATTTTAATGATTTTGCCGGTTTTTAGGCATCCATGGAAGGATGAGAAAAACATAAAAATTTTTATCGTTTTTACTTTTATCCCTATATATCAGAGTTTTGCAATACAATTTACTATAACAATAACAAACGTTATACCTTTAGCGAGACAATAGGGGTCTCTGAGAGCAGCGGTGACCCTAATCACTGTCACCGATTAAATAATTTAGACAGATTGACTATAATATCAGGTTTATTGTTTGAATTGTTACGCAAATTTTTATTTTTTTTTTTTTGCGATAAATAAGTGATGATAAATTGTCGAAATTTATTTTTTTAAATATTCTATAAAAAGTTAAATTAAGGAATTAGTAATTAGTAAGTAGAATTGGAAATAGCTAAAAAAAAACCACTATTTAAATATTAAATTATTTTGGGGTTGATTGGGTTGACGTGGGCCTTGTATTTATCGTATACGTCACAATTTGACATTTTACTTAATAACAAAATTTAAGTATACTTTACTCATGTTTTATTTAAGAAAAATAGTCATTAACATATTTAAATATTTAAGTATACTTTACTCATGTTTTATTTAAGAAAAGTACTCATTAACATATTTAAATATTTAAGTATACTTTACTCATGTTTGTTTAAGAAAAGTACTCATTAACATATTTAAATATTTAAGTAATGAGTAAAGTTACTCATGTTTGTTTAAGAAAAGTACTCATTAACATATTTAAAAATTTAAGTATACTTTACTCATGTTTGTTTAAGAAAAGTACTCATTAACATTTTTAAATATACTTAACTCATAAGTATTTAATAAAAATACTCATTAACTTATCCACAAGCATTTTATATTTTAAAGCGTACTTAAATATTTTACTCATGAGAATCTTATGGTTTTTTTCAGCATTCATATATGTATTTAAGTATTTTTTCGAGTAGTACTTTTAGAGCGTAATCTTGAGTGAATAAAAAAAAACTTACTGAATATAAAAATTCTAATGCGACCTTAAAATACTCCTAAATATTTCCTAAAACTAAAGTCAAGAGGCTTAAAACTTTGTAGTTGAATGAATTTTTAATATAAGAATAAGAAAAAATTAAAAACTCAGGTGTTAGGTGATTTACACCAAATTTCGTATTAAGTCCAATGAATATTTGGACTATAGTGCCTTGCTCACCGTAAATGGCCGAACTACATTTTCCAAAATAGTGAGTTATTAGTTTTTTTGATTACAAAAAAAAATACTAGTCATAAGAGTCCTAACTGTAGCACATAGAACTTTTATATGTAATAATTTGTAGATAAGAATTTTGTATATGAGCTTTTTTTTATTAGCACCTATTCTAAGAAAATATTTTAAAATCGATATTTTTTAACTTCTATTTAAGATAGGATCCGCTGTGCTGGTTCTATATGTGAAATAAACTGAGAAAAAAATGTAGTTAGGCCTTTTATGGTTACCAGGGCAGATGTCGTCTATTAAGGACGTTTAATTTTTAATGGGCATATTTATTGACAAAAATTACGGCCAATTCAATTTGATAAATAATTCGTATAAATATTATGACCCTAACTGAGATTTTTTGGGTACGTTCTTAAGAAAGAAACTCAACCAATTTACCTATAATTTAGGATTGTTTTTACCGAAATTGTTACACTTCAAAGACCTTCAAAAATCCTTTAAAATTGTAAAATATTTTTTTCAAAAATTATTTGGTTAATCAAAAGCGTATAAGTTTACATCGATTCAGGATATCTCTTGATAATGCATAGAGGGGGCGATGCCTGAACACATGGCTTACGACTTACGTAGTAAATATCAACCACAATTTTTTAATCAATCCACCACCGTCAATTAACTAGCTATTCACTCAATGCATCCATCCTCATCATCAATGGCGTTACAACCCGGTTCGGGTCCTAGCCTCCCCCCCAGAATACGTTTCCATTGGTTCCGATCCTGCGCAGTTCCGGATACGCAACTTATTCGCATCAGAGCTAACACCATCAATCCATCTTGATTTTGGCCTTCCTTATTTCCGTGTGCCGTCTGCGTTGCACTCAAATATACGTCTCGTAGGACAGTCTTCCTCTCTTTTGGTCCCATGTCCCGTCCATCTGAGCCGATCAATTTTTATCTTTTTTTACGATATTTAGTTCCTTATACAATTGGTAAAGCTCGTAGTTGTACTTTCTTCTCCATATGCCATTTTCACACACAGGACCGTACATTTTTCGCAACACTTTACGTTCGAATACATTCAGACGACCTTCCCGCTCTTTACTAAGTACCCAAGTCTCTGAGCCATTACATTAACACACCGGAAGCATGACTCTCAATACATCCCTGGTTATAAAATAAGAAAAATTTCTTATTAACACTAAAAACTAAATGACTAAGTGCATTTATGTACATTACGACCATTTGTACAGTAATTATTTTACCACACCACAAAATACCATAGGCAGACCAAAAAAAAAAGAAAAAAAAAAAAAAATCACACAATTTACAGTGGATTTATTTACCAAACAAATTAAACTTTTTCTTTCTTGAATATATTTCCATAAAATTGTTTAAACAAATAGAACTTGGCGATGGTTGTTGGGTTCTTTTGCTGTTACACTCTCACCAGTTACAGAAAAAAAAACAAACTACATGGTTTACCTCCATAAATACTGTTCCATTTGACTGATTAAAAAACACGTTGAAGTTCCGCCCATTTTCATGTACCAACACACTTGTATTTACGGTGTGGTGTACAAAAATGCATACCCAATTCTCAAATGCATCATGTATATATGATGAATTTGAATAATTAAACAGTCACTGAACATAAACAATGAAAATTCTCCATTTTGAAAAAAATACACATTTTTTTGAGTCTCATCATTTGTGTGTGTGTGGTTTTTTTTTTATTTTTTAAATAATTATGGTGGAACGTGACAAAAGGGAACATGTGCGGAAGTACTTTCTTTTTAAGGAGACACACCATGTACGAGAGAGTTTGTTCACAGATACATTATATGTACAAAATACTTGACATTTTGTTAACGATATTTTTTATAGCAAAAAAAAAAACAGTACAGAACAGAACTTTTCCTCCATTTGATATATGTCTGTATGTACATATGATGGGAATCCCCATTCTAATGATGCATCTTGTTGTGCATACACATATATAAAATGTGCATTTGAGACAATAAAAAATAGGAAGTCTATATGAGTGCATTTTTTTTTTGCATATGCCTAGGCTGGTACTTAGCAATGTTGAAAGATATGCCCACATTTTATATATAATGTGAGCATGTAGCAGGGGCGGTTCGGAAAAAAAAAATGAATTCAAATATGAATGGAAAATAAATATCCCAAGAAATTAGTTTGAAACAAACAAAAAAAACAGTTTTTAACACTAGACAGACGAAATGCGGTCAAATTGACCGCATTTTTTGTTTTGTGACAAAAATGGATGGTTTTTCGTCGAAATAAAGGATCGCATGTGGGGGGGGGTAATTAGGGGATACTCTAATAAAAATATTAACCCTTTCGTGGACGCAAGAATTTCATGAATCCACTCGGCTTATGAGTCATTGTTTCTTATAGCTATTGGGGATTTTATAGATTATTGGTGATTTGATCACTGACTAAACAATTTAAAATATATTAAAAAAAAGTGGAGGAAAAAACGTCAACTGCAATTGCAGTGATCGAAAATAGGGGTTATAAAATATAAGTTTGAAAATTTTTATTGAAAATTTACCATAAACTGCTATTGCAGTGACGATCCACTGGAAACCCACACTATCACTGCAATTGCAGTGAGCATCCCCGCAAAAGAGTTAAGAGTAAAACAAATGAAAATAATAGGGAAGATTGGATGTATGTACAAAAAATTTTTATTATTTTTTTTTTGTTGCCAAATCAGATTATCAAAATTTTCCAAAAATTAGGAAAAGTCACAAATTTTTAGGCGCCTATCTATTATGGGAAAAAAAGATATTCAACATTAAGCATCGAAATCAAAATAATTTGACCGTTTTCGTCTTTCTGGTGTTAAAAAGTTAAGTGACGTAATTCAAAATGGCGAAAGTTTATTTATAGCAATTAAAGGTAATTAGTCACATTTTTACATTGCAAAATTTCAAAAAAAAAATTTTTATTCCAATTATTTTGATAATTTCTCATTTTCCATTCATCTGTTCATTCGTTCATCCATTCATCTGTTCATTCGTTCATCCATTCATCTGTTTATTCGTTCATCCATTCATCTGTTCATTCGTTTATCCATTTATCTGTTCATTCGTTCATCCATTTATCTGTTCATTCGTTCATCCATTCATCTGCTCATTCGTTCATCCATTTATCTCTTTAATAGTGCATCCATTCATCTGTTCATTCGTTCATCCATTTATCTGTTCATTCGTTCATCCATTTATCTGTTCATTCGTTCATCCATTCATCTGTTCATTCATATATTATCGTACGATTTGGGAAAAATTTAAGTCTTTTCTTCAGCTAATGAATTTACCCTGAGGAAGAAAACGTTGCACATAGCGTACGTAAAAATGGCTTTTCTTCAAGTACAATTTTATGGTGACACCGGGGTGATTATCGCAATTTTTTTTTTCTAGAACCGACCCTGATGACATGTACAGCGTACATTAAGATATGTTTCACAATTTATTATGGCAAACTGCAAACCCATAATTATATTTCCAAAATGATTTAATATCATATTAGATTGTACCTACTTATTTATATCCGCCTTATGCTAAACTACATAACTAACTAAAGTATTATTATCGTTTTGTTAGTATGTACTATATATACATACATACATACGTCATATACACACATATAATACATAATAGGTAGATATAACATGTCATACGAGGCAATGAAACTTAATATGGATATCATATAACATATAACGACCGGGGTCTAATGTTTAACTGAGATTACTATCCTTAGCCGCAATATTTATTTTTAATTCATTTTTATTTTTCGCTTTATAAAAAGGGAACGTTCACCCTCCATTCCATCGTCTATGTATATATAAAAAAAAAAAAAATGGTAAATCCCGACATAAGAATAGCATAGAGAAATTATTGTAAAATCTTCAATTTGTAAGGCATATCGGATTATGGACAATTTATTTCATATAATGTGTCGTTATTTAGTAGTATTGAAAAATATTAAGGGGGGGATTTTTTTTTTCTTTTTATACATATACTGGAGTAGGTAACTGGTATATTATAGGAAGTTAACACTGAAACGGATTGAATTTTTTTTTTTTTTATTGCTTGAATTATCTGGATTACTTGCAATTTACTTTGATTATTTCTTATCTATTTACATTGATTTATTACTTTAAGATTTTTTTTTTTGATTCTTATACGAAATTACATATTCAAGGAATAAAATTTATTTCAAAATTGTTTACAACTCGTAATATTTTATTTGGCCATAAAATGATAGTAAATTTGAGGAAAAAAAAAACGTCGAAAATGTTTCCCACCCAAAAAGAAGAAGAAATATTTTTCAAAGTCAAGCAGATTTTTTTGGATTAAAAAAAAAAAAATAAAAATATTTTTAAATTTCTCGCAAATTTTATTGAACATCGGAAAGGTTGTTGTTTTTAGTGGAGCGTCTCTTTATTTGAGTATTGAGTATTGGGTTAGGTGTGATTGATGCGCCTCGACCTATTTAGATCTACTTCTATCTTCATGGAGCCACTCCATTATCTCGAGTACCTCCTCGAGTCAAGTTTCCTTTAGGAATTTTACGATCTTGAATGGATTTAGGGATGGAAGATCCCTCTCGGCTAGGCAGTACTCCCCAGAGGTGATCTCTTCTTTTGTGGATAAGATGTATTGGGATTTCATCCGTTTCTTCACAGAACCTGCACGTGACGCTTTCTTCCAGACCCAGCATCTTTAGGCGGCCCTTAAGTCTCTTTATTTAATTCTAAAAAAGTTTACCATTTTTATTCCTTTTACCCTACCACCCTGATCTGGTTAAACATTGACTCCTCTAAAAGCCTATAGATGAATTTTGGCCTAGTAGTCGCTAATAGCTAATAAGTTTAGTCAAACAAGAGACGACGATCGGTCACTAAATTAAAGTGTAAAAATACAAAAACTAAACCTAAAATTAAATATGAATTGTGTGCAGGGTTGTTAAAGTAACAAATAATTGATAAAATTTACTACTGGTAACAAATGAAAATGTTACACGACGAAAATCAAGTTACATTTACTACATGTAGGCATTTGATTCCAAATTGTGTACCAATTTTTCAACCAAATGGTGGTGGTCGCCAATTTGCCATTTTGAAATATTTCGCACAATTCTGAATATGTCTTGTGATGGCGATCTGTCAAACTGAATTGAACGGAATCGTATTAGTTTGAACGGAATCGTATTAGCTTGCTACAATTGTTACATTTGTTCCATTTATTACCAATTTGTTACCAATAAATGTAACAAATGTAACAAATTCGAAAAAAAGTTTTACTTTAACAACCCGGATTGTGAGTCGACTAGCTGCAAATTTCGGAAGTGCGGAAAGGAGTTTTTTCAAAATTGAAATTAATTAAAATATTCCGTTTTAGGTGATTAAAGTTGGATTTTTAAAATATTTGAAGATAGAAGGAATTCCTTCTTAAAAGGCGTACTCTTCTCATACGTAATTCAAGAATAGCCATACTTCGCTTCAAATCTATATTACCTACATAGTTAACATAGTTAATGCCTGAGGGATTCCCTGTAGTTTGAATTTAACCATATGTATGTACATGAACATATGTATGCGCATTCAATCTATATTTAGTTAAATGAGGATTTTCTCAACCCCTTTCCATACACCTTAGGGCGTCCATCTTCCTCACACAATATCACCGCCACAGCTAACGATGCGGCGACACAATTGGAAATGGAATCCATAATTATAGGTAGGTGTGATGTCCAAAATAATAATTTCATTCAGCTTTCTTCTTCTTTTTTTTTTCATTGTCAATAGGCAACATTTACTTGCACCTATTTTGTATTATGTTTGCCAGGGGTAAGGTTAGAGAAAAAAAAAATTGTTAAAATCGGCAAACGCAAAATAAGTACCATTAAACTAAATAAACATGCCTACCTCGTATTTGGAGATCAGGGGTGGGTAAATAATATTTGTAAAATGTTCTTCCATAAGCGGAAATAAGTATTGTGGTATGAGAAGTAAAAGACTATTCTTTTTTATGAATCACCCTTAAAGGGAGAATTGAAGAAGAAAATAAGTACTTATATACCTACCCTCTTTGGAATTTAAATTTTATAAAATCATTATAAATGGAGGGGGATTATGACAATTTTCACAACTAATTTATTCACACATGTTTTGAAATGAAAACTTTAGTTAGACCTGAAAAGCACCAATTTTATTAAAAAAAAAAATAATAGTCGGGGTGGTATGCGAAAATTTTGTCAAACCCTTATATAAAAAAAATGTCAGTTTTCTAGCTTCGATCTTCATCAAGATTAATGTAATCTCCGAAACTGCCAACATTAAAAAACAAATTCCAAATATTATTTATCATCATCAGCGGCTCTAGAACCCAGGTTGAGTTTTGCGATCCTCCAAAAAAAAAATTAGCTTCCATCGTTTTCGGTTTTAAACTTTTTGACTCTTCTAATTTCAAACATTTTTTGTGTGCCCTAAGATCATTCTCCAGACATTCGATCCCGCCTAAGCCTTGGTCTTTCTATAGTCTACGGCTTCCATCTTCCATATTAATACTACCAAATTAAATTCGGTTTTTTTTTTGTTACTTCATCCACACTCAACGCCATATTTTCATGGTGGAGTATTAAAAACATGCAAAATTTACTACACTACCTATGGATAAGTTTTCCACTTAAATTATTGATATTAAAATCATAAAAAATTCCGGATAACAAAATTTTTAAATTTTCATTTGAAGTTATGCCAACGAATACTCATTTTAGCTTCACTATGTACACTTTTTGCTTATATAGGTACCTACTTAGTTAATTTTAACTTCAACCTTTCTCTATGCTTGGAAAAGTTTTAATAGAAAAGATCAATAATCAATTTTCTTTTTAAGCAAAGTTCATAAACTGAACGTCGAACTTTAGACAAGTTTTAAAGCAATTAAAAGTTAGATACTGAATGAGAAGTCAATAATCTCTTTCTTTCTCTCTCTCCCGTTGGTGGATTATTTATTTTTCTTTTAGCAGGAAGGAAATATTTAAAAGGAGTTATACCATTTTTATCATTATCAACAAACAAAAACAAAAAAAAAAAAAATGTTATTTGAGGGACATTTCATGTTTTTGGTTTTTGTTAAAATCGTCTATGTGATGAATGAACAACAAAAAGCTTTGTGGTCGCCATTAAATTCTTATATAGCGCAATAGGGGGAAAACAATATGACGTAACAATTATCTCAAAACATGTTTTTTGGGGGGGCATCCCATCTAGCCAATATATATATCTAGTCTCAAACTGGTACATATGTACGAACATACATATTATATATATATACATAAGGATTGTAGAGCATCAAACGGAGCAACTATGTATTAATTATCAACAAAGAAGAGGTGTAGTTGTGTTCTGTGTTTGTTCATTTTCCAAGGGAACCACTTAACGGGCTCGTACAATGTTGGAAAATTAAGTGTTATAAGTTTGGCCAAGTTTTGTATTTGGTTCTACATGTTTGTATTAGGTGTGTGTATGTATATTATAGGCAATATACCTGTAGTAGTAGATATATGGGTACAGTACACCTGATATTATGGTGGTACATATATACAATACGATCTGTTTATTGGGTGTGTGCGCCATTCCCAAGTAGTGAAGATAAAATACGAGTACCATGGCATTTAATAGTAGAATTTCGGTAAAGCTTTTTTTTTGTGGGGAGGGAAGGAGTTGTGAGGAGGCTGTTGGTAGTTGATGCCTATTTTGTTACGTAATTTCAAGGTAATGATATCAATAAAATGTGATATATTGTTGCTTTTACTTTGACTATTAGAACGTAGATGAGTTTTCTGCGTTGAATTAGGCGTATCTTAGAGAAAAGCAATAAAATTTAATGGTATCGCATACCTCCAGTGAAATTGAAGATGTCGTAAAGTCAATTATACGTTTTATATAAAATTTAAATTGAACTAAGTATAGGTAGTAGAGATGTATATCTAATCCAAAAACAAAATCTGCTAGAAATGTATTGACTCCTCACACCCTACTCTGACAAATGTTTCTAATCAGGTTAAAACTTAGTACTACCCCCTAAAACTCCCCGAGTAATAAGCAAAAATATAAATTTTTTTCATCAAATTGTACCAAAAAAAAAAGACCTGATTCATTCCGCAAGGAAACATATATCCTCTGAAACGGTACTAAATGTACTAAATAAATACTAAATCCGAGCCAAATTTAAAACCCGATTCAAGGGTCTTTTTGTCCGGCTAGCGTCATTTAAATTTATATTTTTGGTTATTATTTTGTACTAAATCTGTACTAAATTTTAACATTTAAATGAACTAAAATGAATATTAAATCCAAGCAAAATTTCAAACGCGATTCAGGGGTCTTTGTCCGGCTGGGCTTGAATTTATATTTTTGGTAATTATTGTGTACTAAATTTGTACTAAATGAATATTAAATCCGAGCAAAATTTAAAACGCGATTCAGGGGTCTTTATCCAGCTGGAGTAATTTAAATTTATATTTTTGGTAATTGTTTTATACTAAATCTGTACTAAATTTTAACATTTAACTAAATCCGAGTAAAATTTAAAAACGCGATTCAGTGGTCTGTGTCCGACAGAAATAATTTAAATTTGTTTTTGTTAATTATTGTGTAACTAAATCTGTACTAAATTTGAACATTTTCTAATAGGACTTTTTCTTGTATATTTTCGGCTCCAACAAATACATCGAAATCTATAAGATGATGATTTAGGACCATTAAGACACATTATAATTTCGCAATATTTTTCGCTTTTTTAACTATACATACTTCGTTGAAACGATTTACGACGAGCACAGAAAATGTACTCTTCTTTCTAGGGCGCTACAACGTGGTTTGTAGTACGTTTTGGTGGTCTAACAATCAACCCTAATCCGGACTGAAAATATACTCAAAACGGTTAATGTAACAAAGATCATACCGAAAGTAATTTTGTGGTTTAAAAAATACCATATTTTTGGTAAAAATTACTTTTTTATTGTTAGATTTGTATCTAAATGGTGTAGAGTAGGTACTTATCGGTTTATTTCAATCGGAACCTATTTTTGGTGATTTTTCCTGGAAATTTTCTTAATTTTTATTTTCTTTTTACATCCCCATCCCCACATAGAAACCACAACATTTAAGTAATTACAAAAAAATTTGTATTTTATTTTTTTTGAGTTAAAATAATTTTTTTTTTGTTGTGTAGACCCTTATTTTGATCTTAATATTAATTTACTTGGATTTGTTTGTTTTGGTTTTTTTTTTTTTTGTATATATATTTTTATTTGTTGAGAAATAATGTAAATATTTACATTGTTTATTCATTTTAATTATTCTAAGTAAATAATTTTCCATAAAATATTCACGCATTTTTCTCCGAATTTTTCTCATAAATAATTAAAGATGTACGACCGATCTCTCTTGATATTCTATTCTAAAATTGTTTATCTTAGGACTATCATTCTTGGCTGTTTGTTATTCAGAATATTGTGTTGGCACTTAATGAATATACGAATTTAGAATAATGATAATATTATTCAATGTGATATAAATATATTTATATGTGTTCTTTTTTGACCCTGGATTATTGCCATTAGCCATTGTATATACTTACAATAAGTTGAATCGTGTACGAGATGATGTTTGTTGATAGCTATATAAAGGAAAAGATTCTGCTCATGTCATTTTAAGTTTTAGTGCAATAACAAAATTAATGGCCTTTACTATATTGCAGTTGGTTTATTTTAGAATTAATGTAGTAAAATCTATTAATATTTTGGTAAATATTATAATAAAAGATAGAAAATAATTTGGTTAATTTTACTACTTCGCTGGGTTAAAATAATAAAATAGATTTAACCATATTTAGGTTACTATACGTTTTTGTTAGTTTTTACTTATTTTTAGAATATTAAAATCAAATTAACTACAGTCTTCCCGCGAATGTTGATTTGAACCTCAGGCCGGGTGGTTGGATTGCACTCTAAAACAGAGATTTTCTCAAAAATAGCAAATTTTCTCAAAAATAACGTTGAAATTGCGAGCATTTGTAAGGTTTGCGTAAAAAGAACACCTTAAGAAGTGCTGCTTTGTTCCACAAAAAAGAGCTCGACATGTCAATTGCGATAAATGTAAGAAAGAGGGATGTCTAATAGGCCCATCTATAGAGACCCAAGAAATTTCGGTCGCTCTAGGGCGCCCGCTCTTTCTCACACTCACACATTTAGTATGAAAATACACTGTTAATCAATCCAATACGATTTGAGCTGTCATTAATTTTTCTGTCGAACAGAATAAGGGTTATAGTTCGACATAAAAAGACACTTTTCAATCTTCTTCGATTCACCACATACAGATCGATCAAAATGTCTGGACGATGGCGAAAACTGTAACTTTCCAATATACCTATTCGGTTTCACGACAATACCTCGAAAACGACAATTCCCTAAAAATACAATTTTCCGAAATTTTCCGCGGCGATTTTTAACCAAATCCAAGTCAGCGATCGTTTTAGGAAAATTGTATTTTCGGGGAATTGTTGTTTTTGGTGAATTGTCGTTTTGGGAAAATTGTATACTCGGGGAATTTTTGTTTTCGGGGAATTGTCGTTTTCGGAAAATTGTATATTCGGGGAATTGTTGTTTTCGGTGAATTGTCGTTTTCGGAAAATTGTATATTCGGGAAATTGTTGTTTTCAGTGAATTGTCGTTTTCGGAAAATTGTATTTTCGGGTAATTGTTGTTTTCGGAGAATTATACTTTCGATGAATTGTTTTTCGGGGAATTGTCGTCCTACCTATCTACTCGTATAATATTCTACTTAGGTTATGTCATGTTTTACCGTGTATCTACATTTTTCATATTAAAAACAAACTCCCAACGTCTATATTTACTTAACCTTATATATATCCCGGTACTCCAAAAAAAAAAAAAATTATGCCGATTACCTACAATATTCTTATCATCGAGAGTCACATGCCACATTGAAATATGAACTTCCATTGAGTATGGTATTAAGTTTAATTACAAAAGCTTTATAGATCCACCCCAACACAAAAATTGTATATCTATCCGACAACGGTTAAATCAAGATGAATGAGCTCTATGATTCCTTGAATTTTTATACATTGCATGTTTTCGAATAAAAAAAAAAAAAAAAAATATATTCGGGGGATATATCCGCCTTTTGAAAAACATTTACCTTTTGTTAACAAACGCATTGAATCCCCTAAATATATTTAATTTTTTTTTTTTTTTTTTTATTTACACAACCAAAACCATTTCGTTTGCGTTTTTTTTTTTTATTTGGGATATTTTTTTTATTTTGGGGAAGTTTACACAAAGAAACTTAGGTGTCAAAATTTTATTAAATGTTTTCAAAATCTATTCACATGTCCAGGATTATAATACCGTCAATAGAAAGGTTGTTTGACAAATATTTATAGAGGATGGGATAAGGGCGACAAAACTAAATATTTATCCAAAAAAAAAAATGGGATCTATGTACTTACAGAAATGCGAGAGTTTGGTAAATATTGCGCAATACAAATTTGTATGCAAGCAAAATTATATTTATGTATATTATGCACGAGTAAATGTATATCTAACCAGATTGTGCATTCAAATGTGTTGTCCCGGGTATTTATTAGTCCGCATGATGTGCCCAGACCCTTCCAGGTTTTTGTTGATTTTGTCAAAAGCGTACGTTATAATGCCAGTGGCGGCTCGTGACAATTATTGATCCCATCATCATCATTGGATCATTTCACCATTTTTTGACAAATAAAATTTTTGGAAAAAGTTAACCCTTTAAGGTCTATACATTTTGAATATGAAAGGGTTAACAAAAAAAAAACAAAATACATTCTTTATGTTTACAATTTAATTCTAAAAACGGTTAGTAGCTTTTTTTGAATATCCTTGATTAACCCTTTCATGTTCAAAATGTGTGGACCTTAAAGGGTTAACTTTTTCCAAAAAATTTATTTGAGAAAAAATGCTCAAAATTCAAAATAATATAAAAATACCAAGTTTCAAAATCACATCTTTAGTATTAAAAAATTTCAAAATTATCTTTTTGAAAAAAAACCCCAAAAAAAAAACGATCGAGCTGTTCGGTACAACAACCAAATTTTATTCCATTTTTATCAATCAAAATGATGTAAGGTTTTTTTTTTTTGACAAATTCTCCAGTAATGGATGATATCAAAAAGTCTCACGAGCCGCCACTGCATAACAAAAATTATATAAATTTCGAAATGCTTTTCTGTAGAAAAATGTTTTATTGTTGACATAAAATGGTTGTCAAATTGATTGAAAAGTTTCACTAATTCGTAATTGCAAATAAAAATCTATGGACAACTACAAAGCTCTATGAAATTACGGAAATATCAAAGAAATAACAAAAGTTTTGTAGTTTTTTGTTCATTATTTTAAGTGCATCTTATTTAATTTGATTTTCTTCGTACAAAAATCGATAATTACATTCATATGCACTCAACATATTATTCTAATATATGTGTCGACGTATTTTCTTTGTGTGCAAAGATACGTAACGATTCGATTTGATTATTCGAATTAAAATAGTTCGCGGATAAGTAAGTCGACATTGTTTTGTGTACATTTAAAATAAGTTGTTACATATGGCATGTAATTGTGATACCCACAAAATGTAAAATAAGTTAATGGTGGCGCTATAACAGCAAGAGTTAACATTTTCAGTATATTTGCGTCTCTACCTCGAATATATTTTGAGTTGATACTTAAAAATAGAGATTTAGTTAATTCCGAAATTTGGTAAAGATATTAACATTTTAACATCCCCCCTCTCCGCTCCGGACTGTCCAATATTTTTACCAGAAACGTACCCGAAACGGAAAACCAAAACTATAAATTTATATAGAGATAAAGTGTATCACACTTAGGGGTGGATAGACCGGTGTTTGAGATGAAACAATATGTTTTACGGCCAAGGGGGCTCCTAGATAGCATCACGTGTATCAATTTTTTTGTCCTCTCTTTTGAATGATGCATATGCACGATAACTACATGCACGTGTACCGTGTAATCAATAAGACCATCAAAATTGTCTTTTTTTTAAGGGGGTAATTTAATTTTGCATTTCTAACTGTAAAATCGTCTATATCAGGAGTGGCCAACCTTTTACATACCATGAGTCAATTTTTTTACATACGAGTTCAGATGCGTTAACAACTCAAGCACCTTTCATACATTCATGGTTCCGGTTAGAAAATAAAGATAAAGGTAGGATCTGCTGCGCGTAGGAAATGAAAAGGGATAACTCAATTACGCAACTAAATTTATTAATGTAGGTACGACAGTTCAATAGGGCGTAAAATAAAATCTCAAATAATTTACAAAATTCGAACAGCTTACCGGTTAGAGCTTGCAGATCTCCAGGCAGAGATATTTGGCAAAATAGAGGGGATAATCAGGATGCAGACAAGCTAAAGCACTCATCAGAGGGCCAAATCAATCTGCATCGAAATATTGTGGTGAAACCAGCCTGCCAATTCTGTGAGAAACTGCCTGTAACCGCTGAGCATTTACTATGTCACTACCCAGCCATATCGGAAAAGAGACAAAAGACGCTAGGAAGCCATATGGCGAACTTGTCAAAAATTCGTGACGCACCGCGGTCAACCATCCTAGGGTTAATTGATCTCTTGGAATGGTAGCTAAGTCACCACACGAGAGATATCTAATGGGCCCAACGGAGGCCTAGGGATGTTCGGGCGTCCACCCTCATTCTACACTAAATAACTCTCGTTATAACGCGGAGGTTAGGTTCCACAAAATCGCGTTATACGAGACAAGGAATCCATACAAAAAATAGGGTTACGTTCAAAATCTAATAAAAACGCCTTTTTTCAATTCTAAAAAATGTCCCAAAAACAGCAGAGTTGTGGAGAAAACACATTAGAGAAATACCATGTTATACGAGGGTTACCAGTAATACAATACCTGCTAACTCATTATACTCGTAATTTTTTGTGATAATTTTACTATAAGTGCAGGGTTGCATAAACATCAATTTTATGCAATAAAAAAAAAACGATAAAAATAAGTTAACGGGTTTTGTATATAAGCCATCGATATGTAAATTGTACAATATTAATGCAATAAAAATAATTAAACATCAAAATAAACAAACTTGGTGCAGAATTAGTAATAATTAAAAAAAAAATAATAAAAAATATTAAAACCAACAAAATTAAACCTCAAATATCCTTTAAAAATGCTAAATTATTGGTCGATGAACATTTTTTTTTTTTTTTTTTCAAAAACAAATTAAAATTAATTAAGGCAATAAAATAAAAATAACACGATATGGACAATCATAAAAAAACGAATATTTGTCACAAGAAAACAAATAAATGCTAAATAATGATCCCAGAGCTTTATTTTAATTCTTTGCAAAACTAAACTGAGATAAAATAATTGTTTTTTGTTTTTTTTTTTTTTATTATTATTTTTATTTTAACTTAATATATATAAATGTCCGAGTATGTAAGACGTTCTCTCCTCGAGTCCTAAACACCATAAATTCAGAATGCCGTTAAAAGTATCATGAGAAACTCACATAATCATTAATTTTATCATGCCTTATCAAGGTACAAGCGCTTGGTAGCCAATTTAGATGAAGAGATAAACTTTGGGGGATATATATATTTATATTATATATGTATGTATGTATGTGTATTGTGTATGTATATATTATTGTATATAGTCTTTGAATGTGACCAACATCGCAACAAAAGAGAGAGAGACAGAGTGAAAAAAAATCTGGTTTCTAATGAATTTTTGTTCCGTGAATTCTCTTACTATTATTTCACATGACCATTAATTAGTAGTTAGGTAAAGTGAATAAATATATTTTGAAGTCTTATGTGATGAAAAACATTTTTTTTTTCTGCTTCCACCTCAAAATAATATATGTAAGTAGATATTGTAGGTTTTATAATTTAAGTATACTTACGACTTATGGAGCAAATCACAAAACAAAAAAATATGATCAAAAGGATCTATCTAATATTCAAGGAGCCAGGAAGCGTTTGAATTGCTATTTTGGGTAGAATTAAAAATCCAAACTTAGACTGCCATAGAAAATCCATAGAAGACCTTTGGTGAGAAAAAATCGAGAAATTTTTTTCATCGTACCAAGATATATCATAAAGTGATTCGCGATGAACAGAGAAATACTTAATATAAGACAGATTAGGATAAGATAAGATAAGATTAGGAGCAATCACTACCCATTTGTGAACAGCTAAGATGCCAGATTCCAGTCGATATTAAGACCTGAGTATATGACTAAAAGAAAATATCGCAACCGCATTGGAAGCTTTACAAGAATACCCTGTGGCAGCTTTCGGCTCCACCCTATTTAAAATTTTCATACAATCACACATATTCGTACATTTACATTTTGATATTTAGATTAAGGCAAATGATTAGATTAGTTAGTCTTGGTTGGGTTGGTTGGTAAGAGTGGCGAGACCTGTGGTCTCCAATTAGCACATTTGTGCCGTTTTGATACCACTGAACACCCTATTTGTTGTTATAGTCACTTGGGAGGTTCAGCTACAGCCATTTAGAGGCATTAGGGATTCCAACACCTCATTGACCGTTTTTTCGCTGATTTCTCCCAGGTGGTTAAGGCTGTGATTACCCAGTGTCTTAAACCTGGTTCTGTTTAATGCCGGGCATGTGCAGAAAAAGTGTTTGAGCGTTTCTTGCTCGTTCTCCTCCTCCTAGTTAGTCTTAGTATGTAAGGATATTTGAGTGCCGAACTGTTCTACATAGCCTAAGAACTATTGTCAGGCTCTCAACTGGATATTAAAGATTAAAATAAAAAAAAATTCAAACAATTTAACCTAGACAAATAAAATGAAATCAAAATCTGAGAGACTCCCAGCATATCGGGGGTTATTGTGTCAAAAGGCCCTAACAACAATTTTTTTTTTAAATGGTTTTTTTTATAAAATCTGGTAATTTGGTATATTTTACACTATCTGGCAAAACTATTTTACTAGATTTCTCGAAAAAAATATGGGGTTTTCCCCGCTTTTTATTTATTTAGTTTTTTCCCTCTCCTGAACAATTTGAAAAATGAGTTAGGGCCTTTTTACAAATAACCATCCATATGCGGACACCTTAGACTATATAATATATACGGGACGTAACAAATGATAGAAAAAGTACGATTCGTTCAAAAAGTGCAAGCTAAAAAAAATGGTCGCCGTTATTTCTCTTAAGAGAGAAGTTATGCAGAGGCAGAACTTTTTTTTTGGGGGGGGGAGGGATTACATTCATTATAATCAATCCATATTTTATCTAAATCTCCTTGTCAGGTTTCCAAGACTAATAAAAATCATCACAAAATTTTAAAATTATTTAAAATCGTATAACAAAGACGAAGAAAAAAAAAACATGGGTGCATGAAGACAAAATATTTAATGAGAGACGCCTTTGTTATATGATTCGAAAAAAAAACTCTATTGACAATTTAAGAGAGTCTCGTTTTGCCTCGTTAGGGCTTGTTTGATAAAGGTTGGAAGGGGCGAATTTTGCATCCCCCCCATACTGTTGCACCCAATGTGTGCGTTTATAATTTCATTGGAGATATACGATATGATCTGTCCTGTTTATATTTTATTGCCTAAGGCGGATAATGTATCGCTACCAATTGAAAAATAACAACAACAAAAAATAATCCCCATATCCCTTTCTCCCTCATTCCATTCTTATAAAGTAGAATTTAATGTAAATATAAAAATACTAATTATGATGGAAACACCGTAACCTCCGCGGCCACCTTTTTATTTGTTTTTTTTTACCGCTTAAACGTAATGATGGCAAACTCATCAACATCATCATACACGTATAATGATCATCATCATCATCATCATCATCATCATCTTCAAAAAATTATATTTATTTTGATATATTATTATGACAAAATGTGTTGAAGAGTTTTTTTTTCGGTTTTAATGGATTTTGATTGTCGAGTGGATTTTTTTTTTGTTTGTTTAATTTTAAAAAGCGCTACCTTGATGTTACCATATTTTTGTTTATAATGAGACTCATCTTTTGGTTTATGCGGGTACAATATATCACTTTTTTTAAAAAATAAAAAAAAAAAAATAAAATAAACAACAACAACTTTCAATTGAGTTCGTCAAGTGCACTTAAAGTGAAAAAAATTACTTTAAAAAAAAAAAAAAAAACGAAGCAGCACCCTTACATGGCATGCACAAAAATTACATTTACTAAATTGAAAAGATGGTTTCCATTCAAGAGTTCATATAACTTTTTTCTCTCTCAAAAATGCAGACTAATTTTTTTTTTCTATTTTTTTTTTTTTTTTCTATTTTGCAAAAATCTCAAGGCAAAGTTTCGGTTCGTATGGGATTTATATGTTTAGAGAAAAGTTTATTATTCTCTTATGGTTGAATAGAGCTTTGGATTGAATCCAAAAAAAATTGTATTTATTTGTATATACACAGAAATTTTGTTTATGTCTTCATTCATATTATTTGGTTAATGTACCCACATTTGTACCGAAATGGGAGTTTTTCCCTATAAATGATGAAATGAACAAATTAAAATTTCATTCATGCTTTTGTAGCAAAAAAAGAAAAACGACGACGATATGGAAAGGGCGATATTCTCCATCATATATGGGTTATTTTTCAAACGGTAATTGCTAAGTGCACTTTGGGGTACATTTATTTTTAAATTTAAAGGAATAAATTTTAATATTCTCTTCAGATAAAAATTAGTTCAAAGAGTTATTCAAGAGTTTTTTTTTTTTTTTTTTATTTTCCAAACATTACTACCTAACTTTAGCTTATAAATATTAATTAATTTAAATTTCTTGTTATAGAACGTAGTTTTTTGGGTACTTTTTTAATTTAATCAAACATCGAAAATGGCGCCTTGTTTTTTGTGTTCCTGCATTTTATATTTAATCTTATTTTTGTAGATTGTTCTTGACTGTACTACTAATTCTTGGCATTTAGGTCTAAATTTTGTGATTTAATTTTTTTTTTCGTATTTATCAACATTTTTTGAGGGAAGACATATGGGATCCAAATATAGATTTCGATGTAAGATCAATTATGTAGAGATTTGGCGGTGTAACCGCTGGCTCTTCGAAAGAATTAAAAGAATTTGCTAGGAAAAAAAAAATTAAAAATGTGTGTCTCCTAATTTTGAAATCAAATGCAATTTAAAGGGAATTTAAGCCTAGGAAGCATATGAGGAGGTTTCTTGGTACCCCAGATAAACTTATGTGTAACCGCTGGCTCTGGAAAGAATTAACTCTAATTTAGCCCTAGGATGCATATATCGGGTCTCTTATTACCCCAGATAAACTTATTCTTATATTACATTTAAAAGAGAGTAAACAATGTTATCTAAAATAAAGTGGGGTATTTTAATACCCCACATATGCATTTGAATAGGAAAGTCATATGCATCTTAAAGTTAAGACAATCTGGTGGGATTTTTTAAAATTTTATCTTTTATATTTGAGAACAACAAATTTGCTAATCGAATCTAGTCCAGTGCTGCCGAAAGTACTCCTATAGTTAAGAAACTATTTGGTCTTCGGTACATACTGCCGTACTAATCCCCAGAGCTTTCTACCAGCTGGCAGCTGTAAATAATCGAGGTCGCACTATAGTACAACTTGATAAACTGTTGAACAGCTTTCATGGATATTTGGACTTTGGAATTTTATAAGAAAGTCAATGTAATGAAAATGGCCAATGGGTGTGTCCACTTAATAAGCAAGGAGCAACCTGTTTTTTTTTAATTTTTCCAAATGATACCACCCATCCAACCGAAATACTACTCTTGGCTTCCAGAAATTCTTACTTTCCGTAAAACATGAAACGGCAGCACTGATCAGTTTCGCCTGACCTTAGGATGGGATAACCAAAAATGACATTCAAATATAAACACACAGAAAATACATATTAAGATCAAAATTTTGCAATAAGCCACTATTTAAAAACTGCCAGCCAAACACAAATTACTGCGATTAATTATTTAAAAAAAATTCCAAACATTAACTCCATGAACAAAAAAAAATTAGCCAACATTTCTACAGAAAATCATTTATATTATACGAGTATATGAACCTTGGTAATTACAATGGCCATATAAACGTAATCAACGGAACAACATTTTTTAGATATTTAAAAAAAAAAAATTAAATTCAGCATTTTCATTACTTTTTATCGAATTCATATAAATTCCACATAATAATTTTTTTTTTTTTTTGTAAATATTTATATGCAAATAAAAACTCCACCGAAAAATAATAATAATAACTGGCCATGAATTCACTGAACAAAAATTCTTATTCCATAAAGAAAAAAAACGGCCTTAGGGAATTTGGAAAAAAAAAAGAGAAAAAAACTGAACTAAAGTTTATCTAATTTCGTTAATTGGCCCAATTATATAATATCTCTGTATTTATAAAAATCAACATATATCACGTATGATAAATAATTTTTGGGCAACATTTTTCTATATAGTCCCATATAATTATCGGGATAAAAAAAAAAAAAAAGTTGTAAGAAAAAACATATAATTTAACCGAAAACCTTTTACAAAAATCCTAATAGAATTAAGTCTAACATAGCTATTAGGAAAAAAAAAAAAAAAAAAACACTTTTTATGAAGGCTACACACAAGTCAATTTTGATAATCGGCTTTAGAGTTAAATATATATATGTATATATATATATATATAAATCAACACACGCATATATGTGCTTTAATTTCTTAAAAATAGACTTCAACAAAATTATAGCATCTAATTGACTAATTGGAATAATTTTTTAAGAGGTTTGAAAAAGTTGTGTATAATAATGAAAAAAAAAAGAAAAAAATTAATGTAAATAATTTTCGGTGAACTTGGGAAACACGTAATAAAAAAAAAAGAGTCAATAATTAACAGTCCGCGGCATTAATTGGACTAATATAGTGTAGTGTAATAAACCATAGGAGTGTGGTTTTTTATTTTTTTTTTTTAGTAAAATTTCATATTAATGACTAGACACACTTAATTTCTACTTATTAGTAAAGCACTAAAAAAAATATAAATAACTTTTGAGTTTATTATTATTATAGAAAAATAACTTAATCATTCATTATTTAGACCTTTTTACACATGTACTGGGTCAAAATTTACCTACGAATTGTTAAAATTACAAATAAAAATTAAGCAATAAAAATATAGATTGATTTACGTTTAAAATTTATTGCAGCCTAATTATGTAATGAAGCGATAATTTATGCCGACTAAAGAATCGAATAAATTATCGATTCATAGATCATATTTTCGGCAATATAATTATTAACCCTTGTAATGCCAGGTGATTATTTATTTTAAATTATTATTTTAAATGCGTTGGGTGGAACAAAAAAAAATTTATTCGAATAAATTAAAATTTACGTCACTCATTTAAAATATCTTAAAATACTGTCATGGAATAACGAAAGTAATTTTACAAACTTCATCTCTGTCCGTTCAGTCAGAAAATGTAGTTCTAGTCTAGATGTCTATACATAGTAGAATTCAAACAAGCCTCAGCTTTGCCAGCAGTCACTAATTCCTTAATTAAAAATTTAAGAAAAAAAAATTAACTGACACGATAATCTAAACAAATCTTCCAAAAATTCCAAAATTATTAATCTTAACGTTTCCAATCGATTTGTGTGAAAAATTCCGGTGATTTGTCTACCATTTCAAGGTTATCTTCTAAACATTTACTATAAAACGACAAAATTCCGATCAAAAATTTCAATTTCATTTTGAAAAATCCAAAATAAATACTAAACAACGAGATCGACCTAGACAACTATGTATCGTTGGATTTGTACAAGCGTCAGCTTTAAATTGCAGCTAATCTCATAGCTAAACTCAAATTCTCCGATTTTTTAAAAATCTTTAACTAAGATGATGTTTTTACAGCTAATTTCTAGCAAAATGGACCACCCTAACGATCACCGGTTGGGCAAATATTTTTTTTCTGATAGATATTCAAAGCAAGCAACTGAAAAAAATAGTTCCCCGAATAATGGTCCCAGAGTTTAGGAGATAAGAATTTTTTAATGAATTTAAGGGATTGGTAAGGAAAAATTGGGAAAATCTGAACAATAAATTTGTTTTCCCAAATTCCATAAATTTGATCTTAATATTAATAATTTTTATGTTTTTAATTGATTTATGAATATTTCAAGTGATTTGTGTAGAATTTCTTAGGTATATCCATGGAATGCCTAAAAAAGGCTTAAATTCCCGATAATAAAATGAAATTTCATTTTGAATTATTCAAAATAAATACTAAACGACCTAATAAACCCATACATCTAAACATCATAGGATTTGTAGAAGCCTCAGCTTTAATTTTCGGGTAGTTTAAAAGCCAAACTCCAATTGGCCGATTTTAAAAAAAAATCGTTCACTGATATGTTGGATTTATTTGTGGTTATAGAGACTGGAAGATTGGAATGACTACTCATTATCTCTGAAACGTATTAGATCGTTTAACCCTTGAAATACCAGGTTGGGTGCACAATGAGACCCCAGTGCATTTCAAATAATAATAGCTCTTATATTTTTTTAAATTTCTTAATGTATGTGAACTTCAGTCTTCCGTCAAGAGTTGAGCTGAAAATATTGATCTAAAGTGTAAGAAAAAGTGGAAATAATAGGTGATTTTATGGTTGGGGTATAAAAATCACCTGGTATGACAAGGGTTAAAGTTTAAAAAATTAAATTTTCTTCTTATAATTTTAACTTGCATTAAAACCACTTAAACATTTAATTTAGAACCATCACTAAATTTGTGATTAAAAAAACTTCATCATCTAAGGAAGGAAAGGTATCCAACTCCAAAGTGTATGTCATAATATTTTTTTACCTTAAACCAGCCTGACTTATAAAATTATATAATGGATATTGGGTAGGGAGGTACAGATACAAAAAAAAATAAAAAAATATTCATCTTATGCAACACGAACCGAACAAAAATAAGAATGGTAGAATTTTTTTTATCGATATCTAAACATTAAGAATTATATGTTTCAAGTATCCAGTATCATTATACAATATAAGAATTTAATTGCTTTTCCAATGAATTGTAAATATAAAATCTTCGATTCAATGGCATAATGCTTTAATGGAGATTCGATATTGCAGTTGTAGCCCTTCATTATAGTCAACCGCAATCATAAATAATTTGTTTTAAGCAAAAACAATACAAAATATCATCACGGTTCAATTATTTTATAGTTCATCAATTTAATAATATATACGTAGCCATACACATATATAAGCCGTAATTTTGAAAAAGGAAAAATAAAAAAAAAAAAACAAATTCTTTCATCATAAATAAAGACGATGTACTATACCAGAGAAATTTATAACTAATCAGACACAAAATTCAAACTGAAAATGTAAAGACGAGAATAATTTAATACTTTATATAGTCAAAAATTGTTATGGCAGCATAATTAGCCTTAATATGAACATTACAAAATCGTTAAAAATAGCAAATCTTCAAATATTAGTATGAATTTTCGGTTCTAGCGAGACATTAATTACTAATATTGATTTCTGTTTGCAACAATAGAGGGTATTCTGCCAGAAAAGGGAATTCCTTTCAGGACGTGTTCCTGCAATCGAATTGAGCAAAAAATTGAACTAGAGGGGGTGGGGGTGTACGAAATTCTAAAGAAAAGTTCTCTCTCTCAGTATTTCCATAATTAACCTAATTTTCTTGGTATATTATGATCTGTAATTTTTCCATTTGAAATACCATTGCCAAGCCGCGACACTCATTTCTTTGATTGTGTAAAATTCGCCTATTTTATATATTTAATCGCAAACGAACTTTTAAACGGGAAGGATACAGTCGCTTGCGCAACAACATTGAGAAAAAAATAACACCCCAGAGAGAGAGAGAGTAAATCAGATAATGTAGGGGATACTGTATATCAAATGTTTAAGTATGCACCAGATTCTCCAATACTAAATTTTATCGACTAAGTGTCTCGTTGGCCTCATCATTGAATATTTTCAGTTTGTTCTGGGCAACCCAGCAAAGCGGTCATAAAAGCAAGAGTAAGGTTGATTTTTTTCTAAAATAGGCGAATTTTTTTCTCTTTGCACATTGGCTGTGTCGCGACATGACATTGGACATACATAGAAAGGACTTTTTTACTTGTTTATTGAGTACTTAGAAAAAGCAAATACCGTAGCGGCGCGGTGTGCATAAAAGACGTTCTGGCCGTTTGCTGTGAATATGCCAATGAAGTTTTTCTTTTGTTTTTGGATCATATCAAGAAAAAGTCACTAAACGCCACGCTAATAAAAACCAATTCAATAATATTGTAGGAGCTAAGGATTTATAAGACGCAATTAAGATTTTTCTTTTTGTTACGTATCCTTTATTAAATCAACATAAAATTTATTTAATTATATAAATGAGAATAATTTTACATTTAATTTGAAATTTCTTATTAAGACTAAAGACAAAAAAAAAAAAAAAGAAAAAAAAAGAAAAACCAAGAAACGAAAACCCAGCAAACTTAAACCCATTTACATGAATACAAAATATTTCAGAAAATTACAATCTGGAAAACTTGAACATTTCCTTTGAAGATTTATATACCCAAACAATAAGCATGACTATTTCCATAATACACCATATTCAACAAATCCTCGCTTTATATACCATGACTTTCAAATCAGATTCGAAATTATTCACATAATTCACCACACCGCACCACAAAATTTTATCATAAAAATAAAAACATGATTTGAAACACTTTGTTGTATTGAAAATATATATACATATATATGATCCTCTCCTCTCCTATCCTTCCTCTCTCTCTCTCTCGCTCTCTCTATATTCTGTTCCTGGGGGTTTTTTTTTCTTTCTTTCCAAAGCTTGATTTGAAATTCTGCTGGCTATTGTACTTTGAAAGAAATCACAACTTTATATTCAAGAGGATTCCTTGGGGTTTTCCAAATACAGAAAAGAAAGAAGAGAAAGAAAGGAAAAAAAAAAATTGTATTTGTTTGGTTTTGTATTTTATTTGCTTTGGGACTTTGAAAATTAAATGAAGTTTGTGTTGTGAGGTGTGGTTTCCATGAGATAGAGGGTCGTTTAATCGAATTCGTGTTTACAACTTATAATAAAATCTTGGCAACAAAACTGACAACAGTAAATTATTCAAATACTACAATCAAATTAAACTTTCCTGGGTAATTTTTGTTTTTGGGTTTCCTTTTTCGTCCTGTGGCAAGGATATTTATTAGTATTGTAATCTAATTTTCATCCAGTTCTTGGGTTCTTGGCGAATGTACACAGCATGTATCTACAATTGTATTCCCCATAGTTAATATTGCAATCAGGCCTTTTCGTATTTTAATGGCAAATAAATCTTTGGCATGATTAAATGTTGACTAATAAGTTAAAGATTTTTTCGGTTTTTATTGGATAAAACGTCTAAAAGCTTAAAAAGGATGTTTAGGCATTGAAATTTATTGCTACACAATTTAATTATTGAAAAAAACTCCAACAATTTTTTTTGTAATATAAAAAAAGGCTGCTAAGTAAAGCTAACACAGCCTCCATACCCCGCCTGTACCCTTTCCCTATCATTTCACTGCCATTACCACCTTCTCTCCCTTCCCCCATTTCGATTTCATATAAAAATTGTAAGAAAATGACTATTTTTTAGTAATTTTGTATTGTCAGTCCTATAAGGGTTAACGGTGGATAAAAAAATGGTAGCCTCCTTTTATGCAACACAAAAACAAAAACTTTTATGTATTCCCAATTTGTACACAATTTTATGAGAATTGTGAGAAAATTGCATAATTAAATTTTCGTATGGGCGCGTGGTGGGTCTTATCAGGGTTAACAAATTGCTCTATGCCCTACAACAACAAAAACTTTTTCGAATTCATAATTTTTTCGAAATTTTGTTGTTTAGTATGACAAAACACATTGTTCACAAAAAAAAATTGCATGGAAGGGGGCGGGGGGAGTTTGCCCATTTACTATACCAAACGGAACAGACATATTTTAATTTATCAAAAAAAAAAATCCAGCTTCTAGCTCAACGCATTCTTGAGTTATCATGTTAACGAGCGAGGGAGCGAGCAAACCGAGCAACCAACATTTTTATTGCATTTTTGCTGTTGTTGTTGTTGCAAA
Organism: Platyura marginata; assembly: GCA_026745375.1. NCBI lineage: Eukaryota > Metazoa > Arthropoda > Insecta > Diptera > Keroplatidae > Platyura > Platyura marginata. Next base: position 29,523 of record JANSTT010002218.1, read on the forward strand.
ACTTCCAATTCATGGAGAAAAAAACGAAAAAACGCGAAAAATGAAATATTTCTAAATGAAACCAAAGCTTCGTTAGGGGTTTTTTTTTTGGCAACCATCGATATCGATTTAAGTTGACACTGCTTAATGTAGGTCATTGAATCTTGACACAAGATGTCAACCATTTTTAAAAGGTCTAAAATCATTATATTCTATAAAAGAAAGGTAAAATATACCTGCCCCCAAAAAAAAAACTGTACACAAATCTTCGTAATTTAATTTAAACCACTGTGAGCGACAATTAATCGATTTTATTTATGCTACCCCCAATACAAAACAAAAATTAAATATCTACCTATGACGCATCAATATACCCCGCCATTTTTATTATTTTATATTTTATTTTGAACAAAAATTTTTATTATTTTTTTTTTTAAATAAAAAGTCTGAGTAATACACACTCTATGGGCCCAATCATACAGCTCATAAATGACCATAAAAATAAAATGGCTTCATTAATGCTTCGTCATGTGAAAATTAATTATTTTTTAACACAACACGCAAAGCATTTTAATTGAAATTCATACAATAGAAAGCTTCTATAATGAACAAAATGTAAACTAAAATAATATTTATGCAAATAATTGGTTTATTCGACATAGCTATACATACAAAATTCATGTAATATTAAAACAATGATTGTACGTTGTACACCTCGATACAGTTAATTATTAAATGGAGACAAAAGTTTTAAATTAAAAAAAGAAAAAAAAAAACATTACAGGTTGACGTTAATAGGTACTCCTCAAAAGTACCTACATACAAAAACAAAACAAAAAATTTCACGTATAATCAACATAACTAACGTTGTGTATTTCTAATTACTACATTTTAATAGCAAAATGAATAAAATGACCAAATTTAAACGTAAATGGAAAACAATTTAACGCAACATTAAATAGATTTAGTCATTTTGATGGTACAGTAATTTAGTAAATATATTTCGCATAGCTACATATATTAAAAACAATTGTAGTTTTACGTTGGAAGAATGAATGGTATTCTTGTCCCCCCCCCCTCTCTTAACAAGATTTTATTGAAATGGTAACACTTCAATAACCACAACAAACGGTTGTTTAAGTAACAATTGTTCAATAAAATATTGAATTTTTTTAGGCGTAACCAACGATTAAATGTTACTCGTCACATTTTTACATATTTCATCAATAAATATACGATTTCTAATGATAATTTGAAAAAAATTTCGAAATAAAAGAATGCCATGCATCGGTCGAATTTGTTACATTTGCTACAAAAATTCGATAAAAAAAATAATTAAAAATGTAACAAATGTAACAAATGAAACAAATTTAAAAACAAAGTTGTTAATTGGCTTTTAAAGGAAATGGCAACCCATTTATCAGGCCCAGTTGAAAAATATCCTACGATAGATACATAATGATCAGTAACGTGTTAAGGCATAGGTGCAAGCCATGGGCCCTCGTTTTAGAAGGCCCCCAATTTCCAAAAATTACGATTTCTAATAATAATTTGAGAAATTTTTCCAAATAAAAAGATGCCAATTTATCAGTCGAATTTGTTACGTTTGCTACAAAAATTCGATAAAAAAAATGTAACAAATGTAACAAATGAAACAAATTAAAATACAAAGTTGCTACTTGACTTTTGAAAGAAATGGCAACCCTTTTATCAGTCCTAGTTGAGAAATATCTTACGATAAATACATAATGATCAGTAGCGTGTTTAGGCAAAGCCGCACTAGGCGCGCGCCAAGAACCCTCGTTTTTAGGAGGCTTCCAATTGCCAAAAGTTAGAAAAAACATTTTAAAAAGAATTTTGTTATAAAAGCGATCGGAAACACTGGTCATTATTACTAGAATTAGTCGTTATACGGTCCAAAATGACGGGAAGATACTACCTTTTTTTATTCACCACTATCCTTCTGCCCTCCCCTAACTCTTATTTAATAAAATATGTCATACCCCAGTATAAAGTTGTCAATCAATTTTTTTTAAATTAATTTATAAATATGAATTGCTGAACTACGTAATAGGAGGCCCCGTGGTCAGCCTGCGCCTAGATCCTCATATTATCTAAACGTGCCACTGATAATAATGCCATAAAATTGTCAACGAAATCAGCACAAACCTTATTGATTACAAATTACAAATTGATACAAATGAATAAAACCGCTAGAAACATGAGAAAAATTGATCGCAGCGCCACAATAGTAGATCGTGGAACTTTTTGGTCTATTAATAAAATCTTCATTTTTTAATTGTCTATCATTTTGGTTATATTAATTTTTTCCATAATCCAAAAATTTCTCGAGTATATGATTTAAAAAACCCCTAACGGCTGGTCGTGGAACTTTTCTTATCTATAAATGAAATCTTCACTTTTTTATTCTCTATATTTTTCTTCATATTTTTTCCATAATTCAAATACTTTTCGAATAAAACCGTAGAAATTACATAAAATTGATCGCAGCGCCATAACGGTATGACGTAGAACTTTTTGATCTATTAAAATTTCAGCTGAACCCTTTAGGGCCGAAATCTTGATATACGGACAGACGGACATGCATATTTCGACATAGAATTTTACGTCCCAATACAATGGTTTGTTCAAACTCTGTACCAAAGTTATAATACCCATTGATTAACATCATACGGGTACAAAAATACCTAACAGCATAAAAAATGCAAATCGCTTTTGTCCAAATATTGTTAATATTATATTTTTACAATTAAATTCATTACAAACAATTGCGGGTCTATTATGTTACATTGTCTTTGTCAATACGTAAACATAAAAAGATTATTTAGAAGAAAAAAAATATTCAAAACAGTAATCAAAACACGTCTAGACAATTCAATGGTTACCATATAGATAGACAGATGGATTGATGAATGAATAAACTACGAAATCATATTTTTCTTAGCTCCAGTGATTCTTACATATAATTTTCAGTAGTATATAAGAAGAAAAGACTACAAAAACGTGATCAGGCTTAGATCGATATTAAATTAGTTCGTGATTACAATGCAGAAAAAAAAACGAAAAAAAATAAAAAAAACCCAACCGAACTGACTGGCCTCTCTCTAAATGCTTTTATTAGTTTATTACAATTATAATACGAGTAGAATGCCATGTGGCTACCTTTTAAAGTAATTAAATGTGTTATGACAATCTAGTTGGATGCCCGGAGAGGCTGTCAATTCCTTTTAATAGTAATAATAAAAAAAAAAAAAAACTATAAATGAAAGGAACAACTGAGACGTACACAATGGATAAATACAATTGTCAGATTGTGCAGAATTGAATTTGAAATTTAGGTGTCACAAGTGGTTTATATTCTTGTATCGTTGTTGTTGTTGTTGCAATTGGAATTGGAATTAAATTAAATGTTGTAGAGGAAAAATGACATGGAAATTGCAAATAAATCAATTTGGAAAAATTTACCTTTTGACGCCATAATTGGTGCACGAACATATAGAGAACAGAGGGTGTTTTAGATTTAGTTAGCTTAGCTTAGTTAACCACCCAATAAATCATAATAACATGAAAAATGTAGTAACTTGAGAATAGGATTTTTTTTTTTCATTTTTCTTCGAGGGAGAAGAATGGTCAAGGGGGACCCCCTTCCCTGCCATTTTCGTTTTGATGGTATTTGGCTGAAATCCCTCTCCCGTTTTTTTAGAAGAGTTGAATGTTTTTATGGACAAAAAGTTCAATTTTAAGAAGGCGAAATGAGAAAGAGGTGTAGGGTGAAAAAGGAGATGAGTAAGGGAGGAGATGGTCTATAGCAGGCCTTCCCAAACCTTACTCAAACGAGTAAAATTTACTCGCTGACGTCACACGTTGTCTATACATTCAAATTAAACAAGGTAT